>JANJYP010026290.1:0-36726 GCA_024605115.1 Rastrelliger brachysoma | reverse complement strand
TGAGTGTGTACTTGATCATTCACAATATGTGATGCTGTGTTGCATGCCACAGTTCAGTGGGACAGAAGGTACAAGTTCTTATGAAAATCAACATTAGATGCATCTGATGAGCATCAGGTTCATGTGTATATGGCTGTGAAACACAGATAGGAACACTAATCAAACTCAGACTTGAGTTTCAAAAGTTGCCTCATCATCAAGGGAGATGGGACCAGTTATAGTGAACAGCTCATTCATCATTCCTGCTGTTATAGTTACTCATCCAACACAAGAGGACATTTGTTTTATTTGTGCACATTGGGGCATATTTGTATGTGAGCTTGTCTGCATTAAATTACAATAATCAGAACAGATTTTCATTGGAAAGAGAAAAGAGAATCCTTTTTTGATGACACAAGGTCTCCAGATGCATACGCAGTCACACAGAACAGATATTGTCACCCGAAGGGAGCTCACACTTTAGTGCAAGAACAAAAGGCAATTTCTTCCGTGAAAGATAACACCTTAAAGACCATTTGAGCTGTGTGTGAAAATTGACCCACATAAACAAGGCGTGAGTTCATTGGTTATATGGGGAAATTTTGTTACTCTGTGGTAAGACCCACAGCTCAACCCTTTATCCCAACAGAGTGGTTTTTGGATGGCTGGAGTGGAGACCACTAATACTCAGTGGAGGTTGTAGCCTATAATGGTCGGTTTTGCTGAACTTGCTTCAAACAAAATGGATGCAGGTCTAACAAAAATAAATTTTAGATTTTTTAACATTTGAAAAGAAAAACATTTAAAAAATGAAATTTCTGACTCAACTTTGAGAGCTTTTGCATTTTCACCTAGCATGATTTCATTTGTCATCTTCAAAAGAACAAGACAGGCTCAGTAATATCCAACAATAGTCTGATATCATTGCCTCAGAGTGCAGGTCATAGTTGTGAAGATGGAAGATGGAGCATTATTATGATGGTGGACGTGGGGTGTGTATTCATGTGAGTACATCCTAGGTGGCCCCATTCCTTTCAGTTTTATAGAGTTCGGGAATGTAGAGGTGTTCCCAAATTGTCTTTTTTCAGGAAATGAAAAATCTCTTTACCTCCTGCCACAGGAATGTCAGCAAATATGAAGGGCCAACAGGAGGACCCACTCTGAGACTGCACAAGAAGAATTACTTTAAAACCATAATGAAACCCACTGTTGTATCTGTATTGTCACTATGGCATGATCAAACGTGTCCTCAGTGAAGTCAGGAGTGTGTTGATCAACACAGTGTGTTAACAGAATGGTATCCATATTGCTGCTCCTCCTGTGTACTGCTCACCTCAGATGTTTTTAGCCTCTGGCCTTTGCTGTTGACACATGTGACACATGAGGTCATGTCAAGTATTTTACCATCCACAACGAACGATGCAATGTCAGTCTTCATTCTTCTCACAGTACAAAAGCAGATAGTTTTGGAGTTCTATGCCTGCAGGTACAAATTACAGTAAACTATTACCACATTACATGAGGTTTTTATCAGGTTGTGTCAATAGATTTTGATCACATTCCACACTGATGAATGATAAATAATGGGAAACATTTGTGTGTGAACTTTGATGATGAAAATGATGAAAGCACTTACATTAAACAGAATGTCATCAACTTAGGTCTTGTTTAGGATTCACATGATTTATTGACTTTTTTCTGTTTATTCAGTAACTGCCTCATGAAAAAATTATGCTTGTCAAGTAAACCTGCAAGACCTGTAAACATTTTTCACAGATCTAACTTGTCGTCTCTATACATACGTCACATTAAGGGCATGCTGTTGACCAGTTGTTCTGATTGTGACAGCATGAGATTTAGTCTAGAGTTTCTGTTAGCTGATAAACCGGTCACTTCCCACCAGGTTCTTGCCTTTGTAGTACACAGCAGGACCTTGAAAGTTGAGAGGTCACACACTTCAGTGGGCATAGCTAATCCTGTCATCTGGGCTTTGGTCTGAATTCCTCTGTGATGAAAGGTGTAAAAGCTTTGGTTACTAGTCTATGTGTCAGTTTATGGGCATTACACTGCATGACGTCGTGGGGTAGTCTGAATGCTGGAGGCTGAGGAATAAGCTGTAAAATATACTCTTAACACACACACTTCATTAATGTGACTTTTGTATGTTTCTTTCCACCCAACATAATTCCAGGGTTTTCTTATTGATGCTATGCCACAGCCTGTACCAACAAAATGGGCAAATTGTATTTTAGTGTTATATAGCAACACCTTTACCACAGAGTGCAATATTTGTAATTATACTTGTTGCAACAGGGTGAAATGTCTGGGGGAGAATGGAGCGATGCTGACAGTGTTGTTTTTTTTCTGTTTCTCTGAACAGATCGTGAGGACCAATCAATCCTTTGCACGTGAGTACTTCATCTCTTAACTCCGCTTTACTTTCCTCTACTCATCCTCTCTTCTACTCCTGAGGTCATTTCCTTATTCGGACAGATAGATGGTTGTTCTGTTCTTTAAGGTGGTTCGGGTGATAAAGCAGCTTGATGGGCTGGAAAATTAAACTGTCCCTCACCTTAATAGGAATCTTCCAGCCACTGACATATAAATGTACAAATTCTCCAGCCACTCAATAGTAAATCATGATTTTGTGTTTGAAGTCTACCAACCTCTTTAATATTTTACCAACACTTGACTCCTGGCTGGTGCTGATTTCCCACTGTGGTTATCTTATGTAAAGGCAGTCTTACTGTTTCTTACCGCGAGGAGTTCTAATAAGTAATTTAACTGTACATATAACATACAGTTACAATGAAAGTACTTTGTGGTCCTTTCCTGGTTGTTTTGTCTAATTGAACAAACCCCTTTTCCATCTTCCTTCATGTTTCTCTCTCCATGAGTCAGTTGGCCAGCTCCCTTCATCCTACTGTTGTGTTTTATTTAAAGACTAGTTTCAAATAGCTTTTTGCGGATGCTGGGTTGCACTGCAGCTCTTCCCAATACTGAGGGAGTTATGAGCGTGGTTTGGTGCCCTGCCTTCATCTTCTATGGCAGAGAGTAATTAGGTGCCACACTCTTTCAGCGTGGCTTGGGTTGACAGTGCCAATAAACAGACAAGAGCTCTTGCATAATCTGACCTAAATTCAGAAAAACTACACCCCCTGTTGGTGACAGTTAAGCCACAGTTTAATAAATACCATGGTCACACAGTTCAGAGAGGCTGCTTTCTCACTGCAAAAAACATTCCTGGAGAGATCATTTGGAAGTTTATTTATTTTTAATGAGATAACAATAGAGAGAGATGTTTGGTGATTACACTCCTTAAAAACAAATCATCCTGAAAAGGAGGTGTGTAATGGAAGAATGCAAAAATAGAGTTGACCCAGTATGTGGAAACATGAATTCTCACTGATGAATCTCCCAGAACAATATGAAGATCACGTGTTTGTAGTATCAGTAGTACATCATATGCTGTTAAATGAAGAGATGCAGCAACGCTTGATCTTAGTACTGTTTCAGATGCTATACCTCCTCCAAAGAAGATGAATCCTGGTGAAAAGGAAGAAAAGATCATTATAATATTTGTTTCAGAAGGAAGAACACATGAATATATCAACACCAGTTATATGACTAGCATCAGCATATTGGCTCACCACCTGTGCTCATGTGGGCCTGACTCTCCTTAGTCTTAGAATTAAAAAACAACATCCAGTTAAAATGCCGCAAGCCTATTCAGCACAGGGTAAAATTATGGAAGGTCTTTCTTGTTCACAATGTGGTATGTGGTTTAGCAGTGATGTGTTCAGAAAAACATTTGCAGACCCGCGGTCTTGTGTGAACAGTCAAAACCTGATATTTACTTGTGTCTCTGTATTTACTGATGAATAGTTTGCAAATCCTCAGTTTCACTTTGGCTGCAGTTTCTCTTCGGGATTATTAAAGTACCATATCTGTCTATCTAGTCTATATAAATTATAAAACCTGTGGTCAGTATCCAGGATTTGAAATAAGGGAGGTATTACTGTCAATCTTGCTTTAAAAATATGCTCTAACTCTCAGATCACAATCAAAACAAACCACAGAGATGATCTTTTCATTGATTTATCTTATGACACTGTAATGAAATACATCAGTGAAACGTAGCTGTGATGTTGCATTATATCTATTTGCTATATGCCAATGAACTGAAGAGGGAGCGGCCTATGAGGCAGAGAACTTGTAGAATCTCTCACTTAAGAGTCGAATATAATGTTGACCCTCTGACATGTGAGGAAGACAAATTGCCAGTGAGTGATCAACAGAGGATGTGAGGCAGGAGGTACAGAGGCCCTGTTCACACCTGCACTTAAAATGCGTCTTGGATGATGCAAGCACAGATACAGTAAGTACAGATACGAATACACCCCCAAGACACATTGAGGACACATTGATCGATCACTCAGCGGAGGTGATCTGTGCTGCATTCTTTTAGCAGTGTGTTTATGAATGTGTCCTTGACCGCACTAAAGGACTGCCTATTCAGCAGAATCTACTTCCGCATAAGCGGGAGTACGTACTTGTTCGCACACCAACAGGATCGTATTGAAGTGCAAATAGGATTGCAACGAACCACATTACATTACTAAATTACTCTTATTAGCTTTTTACTTGCAAAGCTTTTATTGCAAGAATGACATAATGAGTGTAGTTGTGTCTGTCTGTCTGTCTGTCTGTCTGTCTGTCTGTCTGTCTGTCTGTCCTCTGCTCCGCTCCATGTATGTGTGGCGCCAGAGTGAAACACAGAGAGCATTTGAGAGTAGTTTAACCATAAATTAAAGCAGAACGCAGCAGAGACTATGTTTATTCAAGTTATTTTCTAAATGAATGTGCACTTATGTGAGAGTTAGAGATAGAAAAGTTGTAAGTGCTTATTTGCATATAGGACACAGAAGTGACATCTGAACACTCAATACACATGTGGAGACACTGGTGAACTGATATACTGAGAGCTATCCACCTGTGATCAGATCATCGAAGATGCATGTGACCGCCAGGTGTGAACAGGGCCAGAGAGTTCACAGTATGAGGAGCCCCACCATTAGTGACCCCATAACCTCACATGTTCACACCTTGTCTATAAGAGAACAGATGTGAGAAAGTCAGCTAGTGGTTACTTCCATGAGAAATATTCCGACATGACTCCTGAAAAACTATGAAGACATCAAGCCAAGCTGTGATGTTTAGTTGACGTGACCTATATTGCTACGCCTGCATCCAGCGTTTGAGGACTCGCCCGTCAAATTCTGGTGCGGCATCTAAAACTGTAGTGTCCTATGCTCTAGCAGAGCTAATAGCGAGCTAGACTAAAGCCACCGGCATGTAGTTAGATGTAGTGCTGCTGGCCTGGTTTCAGTGTTGGCCTTGGTTTTCTGGGCCCTGGGACCTGACTGTGGGAGCTGTGGATGGCCCTGCCTGAGCAAACAGCTATCATTAGAGACGGCCCAAAAGCAGAGCCTGGAAAGTTTGGAGACTGGCCCACCAAACCACAAAGTTCTCCAGTAAAATAGACAGATGAACACAGATATAGAAAACAACAACAGATAGCCTGATGTCCACTCTGTCGTTCTCCTTCTCTGTTTCCTTTTTGTTCATTGTGTCCCTCAGGTTCATACAACCACTATTAACCAACAATGAGGAGCTATTTTGGTTAGGGTTTTACAGTGTTTTGTGTGTACCTTGCTAAATTGTGGGTAACTTACACAGACAGTTTCCTGTAATTTGGCTCTGCTTCACAAGTAAAAGTTTATACTGCATGGTTGCAAACAAAGGGTGTTTAATTACTTGCTGGAAGTGATGAGGAAACTCCATTTATTTTCTCTTACTCACTCTTCATTCACTCACTGGTCCATGCGTCCGTGCTGTCTAAACCTTTTGTTTTCAGAGGTGAATCAGGCGCTGGCAAGACCGAGAACACGAAGAAGGTCATCCAGTACCTGGCCCACGTTGCCTCCTCACACAAAGGACGCAAAGACCACAACATTCCTGTAAGAGCCCCACTGCCTACATTTTTCCATATTTTGCCAAGTCTTTGCTTTCTGTTTCTCCTCTCTGCTCCTCTGCTCTCCTCTCCTCTCCTCTCCTCTCCTCTCCTCTCCTGTCCTCTCCTCTCCTCTGCTCTCCTCTCCTATCCACTCCTCTTCTCTCTTCTCCTCTCATCTTCTCTCCTCTCCTCTGCTCTCCTATCCTCTCCTCTCTTCTCCTGTCTTCTCCTCTCCACTCCTCTTTCCTCCTCCTACACATCATCATTATATTTGAATGAATAGTCATTTTACTCTGCTCTAGTCTTAAGTGCATAGCCTAGTTTTGATGTATGTCTCATAAAGAGTTGTATATTAATCAGCAGCTAACCTAATAGATTTTAATGTACCCTGACTGATCACTGCTCCTGCTTCATGTCAACTGCCACTCTGTGAGAGTGCAGCCAGTGTGTACTGGCAGTGTGTTTCCTGTGGCTTGTGTCTGCCATAAGCGCTTCAGGATTTAACACTTGCATTTGTTTATCCATAACAAACAGCCCGAATCTCCCAAAGCATTCAAGCTACAGGCAAGTGTATCTCCCGCTATCTTAAAGAGAGTGTGTGGTCAGTTTTGTCTTTGTGTGTGTTGTGCGTGAGTGTGTATATATGTGTGTACGTGTGTGTGTGTGTGTGTGTGTGTGTGTGTGTGTGTATACGTGTGTGTGCGTGTGTGTGCATGCTCTTCTCTCTAAATCTGCGCTGCTTCCATAATGACTTTGACAGACTAATCTAAGCTTCTTTCTTTATGAGGTATTTGTTTGTGCTGGCTCAGTCTCCTCACATGATTATTTGAAGTTCAGTGAATCTGCAGTTAAACCAGCTGACTCATGATAATAAAACACTTTGTTTTATCAGTTGATTCAGTTTTAATAAAACAGTGGAAATTGATAAGTCTGATCATAAGCACATGTCAGTATAGTGCAAATAAGTAGCTGTTATTAAGTGTTGCACATCAACTGACTCTGGATAGCCTTTGTGTGTACAGTGCCAATCAAAAGTTTGGACACAAGTTCTCAAACTTCTGATCAGTACTATGTGTTTCAGTCCTCTGTTTCTGTGATTCGCATTTTAAATCAATACATGAACTTTGTGAAAATGTGACCACAGCCACAAACATCTTTCCTCAAATGTTTTATGCCAAGCATCATCTTTAACATTTCAGCCCAGGTGTAAAAATGGGAGATGACAATCGCCTTTCATATATTTATGCATGTTTTCCATTGCTGATGTACTCTAGATGCATGTATGTACGTTGAAAAGCATTTCAAATAATAATAATAATAATTTATTTCCAGCTCGGCTTATTCTATAGCCGTGGTTGTTATGAAACCCCTGTAACCAACTCTGTCTTTGGAGTCCATGTGTGGCTTTTATTGCACCAACAATAAATAATCACTGGAGATGTTTCTGTTTTTCTTGGATGTTACAACCTCGCTTGATTTTCAGACTTAAACTTACAATTGTTTTGTCTCAGATATGACTGAGAAGCCATCTTCTGTTTCTTATGCTCTCTACACAACTTGATATTTTCTGGCTCTCTTTTTCTCTGCTTGATTTATCCAGTAGCTGTTTTTTTTCTCCCCTTTAAATCAATACCTGATGTTTCTGTATCTTCTGCAAATCTAATAACGATAGAAGCAGCGTGACTCCTATAGTCTGCAGCTCTGAGCGCTCACAATCCGAGTGAATGCTCACTTAATGTGCTGCGTTTCGGTAGCTCTAAGAGAGTAGCTGAAAGTCAGTGCCTCGACACTCGCCTGCCAGAGTACACCATCCACACTGACCTCCTTAATGCTGCTCTCCTTCTGCATTGCATTACGGCTGCCTCTGAGCAAAGACCAGAGGAGTGTAGAACCAAGGAATCGGGGGAGAGCAAAGATATGCTGGAGGAGAGGTGTATGGAGAGATGAAAAGTAGTGGAGAAGATGTAAAGCAGATCAGAAAAGGACGAGTGGGAAGGCCTGTTTGTTCTATGGTCATGCAGGAATGTATGTACTTGTATTATGTTATTTAGAGCTTGAAAGATAAAAAGGAGTAGAGGAGGATAGTTTGAGAGATAGTTCCTTACTCCCTATTTCTGTCAATAAATCCCATATCTGTCAGGGGACATGAGTTTTACAAGTTCTTCAGCTTTTAGGTATCAACACATTCAGACAAACAAAACAAAGGGCATAAAAGATGTCAAAATGTTGCATGAAAGACTAAATTACTCTTAATACTTGTGTTTCCATGTCTGGACCATAAGTCTGGCCAGAGAGATTAAATTTTGTATGTAGACCGCTAGACAGAAAATTTGGTTCTGGACCCTGATTCCTCATCATTTCCCATTATCTTCAAGTGAGTTGTGTAGAATCTATCATAGAGAGCCAAGACACACTCAAAAGTACCCTTTTTCAACAAATTTTTTACCCATTTCTATTTACACCATTTTGGAAGTGATTTTTTTTTTTAAATAAAAGGGGTATTAAAATAAAAGTGAGCTTAAAAGTAGAAGAAGAGGTAGTTAGATGTGACAGTGAGATTATGGTCATGATGGAAGTAGATGGTGCCAAGAGTGGGCTTTAAAGTGTAGTTATGGGATCATATTGTAGTCATGATTTAGATATTAGTTTTACATGGTGATTCAAGGCACCCCTTAGTCACCCTCTTTCTTTTCACTGTTGTACCCTTTTCCATGCTCTATCTCTGTAGGAATTCATATTGCCAGTCTAACTTGTCTGGCATCCTAGAAGGATTATAGTTATACTCATACTTATTTTTGATGGCCGGTACCTTAGTGGCCCACAGCATCAGCCATCCAGGCAGCAACTAATTCAGGATGTGACCTGCTGTTCCATGGGTGGTGACACTAGCATTAGGGGCTATTTTTGGTAATGCCACTGCCCTGTATAGAGGAGATTGTGTCATGTGTAGGGGAATCGGAGGCTCCAAGGGTTGTAGGGAATTTCCCAGCCGTCTGTCTATCAATCCATGTTTTGAGATTTGGGAGGAAGCCATCATTATCATGGTGGTGGTACAGTCTGCGGATATATAGGGTATGTCATCACCAACATAGGAATGCGCAGGCCGGAAGATGGCTTTCACTCATCAACCCAAACTAACCGCTTACTATATGGCATGTGTCGAAATACAATTTGCTGTATTGCCTTTGTGGTTTCATGGGTTCTGTCAAACTGTTATGTTGTCTTGGCGCCTTAAACTTGTTGAGTTCCCTTGACAAAAATCACATTGTATTACAGTTGACTCAAGTAAAGCCAACAGAACCATGATAAATTACTGACTGTCTGAAAGATTGCTTTAGTATATCAAGTCACATACATTTTTCTGTAGCGGCTCCGTTATGGGGAATTGATTTTGCCTTGCCAGCTGTATGTATGTTTTGGCAGACACATAAAAATGTGACTACTGATAAAAAAGATTCATCATATGGTGCCAGCCGTTGGAAATGTTTGACATCCAGTTGGCTTCTTACCTCTCTGTCTTTCTCCACAGGGTGAGTTGGAACGCCAGCTCCTGCAAGCCAATCCCATCCTTGAATCTTTTGGCAATGCCAAGACAGTGAAAAATGACAATTCTTCCCGCTTTGTGAGTTTTCTGTTTCTGTTTAATTGATTGTTCCCTTGATTTAAACATGTGGACAGATAGTATCCAGTAGGGGGGTAGATTTACATCAATTCCACATTGGGTCTCAGTCCAGTTTACATTATTCTCAACAGATGTGTACAGAAGAAGGTACATAATCCAAGTTCAGCATTAAAACATCCTTTCACTCCCCAAAGATAACAGTATTTATGCATGTTAAACATCTGTAATAGCAAGTGTCAAGACCAGTTATATAAACCAGTTATATATATTTAAGAAAATACTTGTCTTTTCTTCTTGCCCCTTTGTTTTCACATACCTATACTGTATGCACTAGTGTTAGTTAATATTAAATGAATATATCTTTGTGGCCATTATCCTTTTAAATGTTACTTTTTAGCAGACGAGATTGAAAATAATTGGTTTTGTTATAACATCTTCTTAAATTAACTTTTATTCTCAAATAATTCTCCAAACCATTCACTATTATAAAGTGAACTGTGCATCTAATATGTTAGATAGGTTATGTTGTGATGACTTACAGAATCATAACAATTCTCCCTTAAAGCAATAAAAATATTTTTTATGTGACCAAGTTAAACATGTGGCCAAGATTAACCACTGTGGTGCTCAGTCCTCATGAATCACATTCTGTCTTAGCCGAGAAGCAACGAAGCCCAGTAGACGGATGGGCACAAATATTCACACACATTTGCACATACACTTTCACTGTCAGGAAACCGCAGACATGCCTGAGATTCTTTCTCACTCGTTAACCTGGGTTTTCTTAATATAGGCATTTTGTTTCTCACTGTGTATCTTACATGTGCAAGAATCCACACAGTGGTATTTAAAACCAATGATGCCTGAAGGTTAAAGAAATACATGTAGATTAATGCATGCAGCATAGACTTTCTAATTAACTTTTGAGTTTTTAACATGTTCAGCAATGTTTTAACATAAATATTCATCTTGTGTCCTGCAGGGGAAGTTCATCAGAATCAACTTTGACGTCACAGGCTACATTGTCGGGGCCAATATTGAAACTTGTATCCTCATTGCTGGGACAGGCTGAAGGAGCAAGTATTGTTAAAACACAGCAGAGACAGATAAAAAGATAGCATACACATTGAGTTCAGAGCTTTGAGCAAAGCTGAGGCTGTACAACTCACCAGAGATTATGCCTAACCACAAGAATGCAATTCCCGTTGTGTATTCCTCAGACGGAGTTAGAGTGCAAAAAGCTAAAAAAAAAAAAAAAAACAAGTTTTTATTCCATTTCTTCAATTTTTATTTAAAAAGGTCATACTATGCCCCCTTTCCCAGTCACTATTTTCATTTTTGTGGTCTATTTACAAGCATTTATATGTTTTTATGGTCAAAAAGTACCTAGTTACAGCTATATAAGTCATGGTTGCAGTCCCTCTGTCTCACTCAGCCTGAAACTAGTGGTTTTGTGTCTGCGTGATGCCCCTTCCTTCTGACTGGCTCACTATTTTCTGAGTGATGCACGGCCAGGTCAACCACAGGTAACAGACATATTACAGACACTGTGAGTAAAAACTCACCTGTAAATTGTGAGGGTGGTGTTATCTAACCTTTGGAAGGCTGTGCAATGACAAATTTGCCTCCTGACATCCAACAACTGCAATGTTTCCTCCACAACTGTTTCTACTCTGTGGAGACACCCCCCCCCCCACAGTGTGGAAATGAAGCAAGTACACATAAATTAGGTAAATAACATAAATAAATACATATTTGTGTCTTTCAAAAAGGTCCTGTTGTAGGGGCGGTGCTGGGCTTTGAGCCATTCTACATGGACTGAATGTTTTGATACTGACAGTATTTTTAAAGCTAGACCTACTTTATGATTAAAAAAAGAAATAGAATTCTCCCTTTTCATAATATGTCCCTTACACAGTGATTTGTAGGGTTCCTCTACCAGGTTTTCTAAGAAGATTAAAATTGTATTTTAGGAGAATTCTTGTCTTGTCTGGACTAAATTGAGCTGTTTTGTCAGTATTAAAAATTTAATAAGTTGTACATTTTTCTCATAGTTTTATAGCGTCAGTTTCTTGTTTGTCTGTTGTAATTTCCTGGTCAGTCCTTAATATTTTCTCTCAGACCTTCTGGAAAAGTCAAGGGCCATCAGACAGGCCAAAGATGAGAGGACCTTCCATATTTTCTATCGCCTCCTGGCAGGAGCTGGAGAGCATCTCCGAAGTGAGTGTTTAACCAATGCTGTAAGGAATAATCAGGATAAACAAAAACCAAAAAAACAGGGAGGTTCATGTTTGTGCTAATTTGCTTCAGGCAAGAAACAGAGCAAAAGAAAGCTGGTTTGAATTAGTACCAAACAACTAATCTTTCTCTTGTTAACTTTTAATTTAGCTTGTTAGTACATTGTTTCATGATGATGTAGAAGGGTTTAAGGCTCTTACAAGTCAACACTTGAAAGCATATTTCTCTCATGAACTAGTGGATTTTAAAAAGTTACTTGCACTCTCCCTCACTTATGTATTTACTCATGGTGAGGGAATTTTTACTCAATAAGGGGATATTCACTTAAATAACCATTAAAATAATTAAACTTTTTTCTTCCCATCCTTGTCCAGCGGACCTGCTCCTCGAAGGCTTTAACAACTACCGTTTCCTGTCAAATGGTAACATTCCAATCCCTGGACAGCAGGATAAAGACAACTTCCAGGAGACATTGGAGGCCATGCACATCATGAGCTTCTCCCACGATGAGATTATCTGTGAGTAGTAGTTCCAGATGTGTAGCAATACACGCTCCACTCTCATTCTCATTCTCTTTTATATAATTACATAGTACTTTTCTTCTCATACTCGATCAATAATGTGTTATCTTATCCTTGGCAGGCATGTTGAAGGTGGTCTCTGCAGTGCTGCAGTTTGGCAACATTGTCTTTAAGAAAGAGAGGAACACTGACCAGGCCTCCATGCCTGAGAACACAGGTAAGCATCTGACATCCAGTCAAAAGTAAAACACTTACACACACCTCCGTCATGAGTGTTAGTCATGATTCATGAATCTACAAAATGAGATGACTGCAACCCCTCAGCTTTCAACATAACAGGTGTGGAAACCAAATCAACGTCATACATGCTCACAACATTTTCCCACTGACTCTTGACTGCTTTATTAGACACATAATTACAATAAAGTTAGATTGTGTGTCTCCTGATATTGGAATGGTTGTTATGTGTGAGTAATAGTATATCCTTCAGATCTGTTGGCAGGCATCATATCAGCACGTCACCACTATCAGATGTCCCTATAGTCTGGACTTTTACTCACATACAACTGAGTATGAGACATCCTGTATCCTGTCATGGGGTCAGACCCATTAAGCATACTTCTCTTTGTTCCCTAAGAACTTCTAAAGATCCAAACACAGCCAGGTTCTGTAGAATTTCAGTATAACCATATATCCTTGATTGTTAAAACAGAGTAAAAGCAGTCTTGTTTTCACACTTATTTATTCTATTTATGACTTGATTATTTGGGCCTAATGTCAAACTGTGGCTGTTGCTTAAGAATTATGATTCTTATTTTTGAACTGGTATGAAGTCTGTATTCATATTAAAGCATTAAGTTACACTCTCCCTGCGTCCTTGCACTCCTAGCGGCCCAGAAGCTCTGCCACCTGCTTGGAATGAATGTTATGGAGTTCACTAGAGCAATCCTCACCCCAAGAATCAAAGTGGGACGAGACTATGTGCAGAAGGCACAGACCAAAGAACAGGTAGAATACTGTCTATCCGTTTTAATAAAGTTCATGTGTGCTTTCCATTTATCAATTTTTCAGCTGTTAAATTAATTCAAACTTGATACCTCAAAAGGTTCAATTCCAGGTGTATATCTGTGCTTTGATATCCTTCTGGTTAAAGTACTTTTACAAACTCACAGGATATAGGATATGTTTAGGCAGGTCATCTCGACCATCTGGATAATGGTTTGTCCTGACTGTAACTCGTGGTCTGACATCATACTGTCATAAATCCACAACACTCTATTTAAACAAAAACAGCAACTCGTTAATATTCTTATAGTTGCACCCATGGCTCGACAGGCTTTGTATTATTGTTTGACTGTTTCATGGTTACTCTCTCTGGTTCTACGCTTTGTGTTTTTCCATCAGGCTGACTTTGCTGTCGAAGCCCTGGCCAAGGCAACATATGAGCGTCTGTTTCGCTGGCTGGTCCACCGCATCAACAAGGCCCTAGACAGGACTAAACGCCAGGGGGCGTCTTTTATTGGCATCCTGGATATAGCTGGCTTTGAGATCTTTGAGGTGCAGATTGTGATGCTTTAACACTAACAAACTACAGCAGTTTCCACAAAACACCTTCTATTTGTTATTGTAGATTTGTAGGTTCCCAGATGTATTAAACAAAAGCCAATAATCCAGCTTGTCTGTTCAATAGAAGTTTCTACTCGTTTTATGAATCAAAGAACTCACTTCATCTGATGATAGAAACAAAACATCAGCTGTTTGTGAGGCCACATAAAGAAAAACAAGGAAACATTCCAAAATGGCTTACTGACTTGACTTTTGCTTCATGCTCTCCTTTCAGCTGAACTCATTTGAGCAGCTGTGCATCAACTACACCAACGAGAAGTTACAGCAGCTCTTCAACCACACCATGTTCATCCTGGAGCAGGAAGAGTACCAGAGGGAGGGCATCGAATGGAGTTTCATTGACTTCGGCTTGGATCTGCAGCCCTGCATCGACCTCATTGAGAGGCCGGTCAGTGCCTTCTGTCTGTCTGTGTGTGACTTTGTGTCTACTTATGAATACATAGGTGTTCAATGAAATATTTATTTTCAGAATAACCCTCCTGGTATCCTGGCTCTGCTGGATGAGGAGTGCTGGTTCCCCAAGGCCACAGACAAGACCTTTGTAGACAAGGTGCTCCAGGAGCAGGGCACACACACCAAGTTTCAGAAGCCACGTCAGCTCAAGGACAAGGCTGACTTCTGCATTATCCACTATGCAGGAAGGGTATGTATTTCAGTCCCATTAAGGTGAATCCTGGCTATTCTTTCAGGGGGCAGGGGATCAATGTGACTTTACCATTACAGTAGTTTATTTTCCCATTATAGCTTCAGATACATTAAAGTTCTCTTTGTTTTGTGCAACAACTGTGGCTGGCCTGTGTTTTGAAACCTCTCTCTGAGGTGAAGGCATAGTTAACCAGGTCATTGCCTGAAAACAAAAGCCCAGTTGTCATACTGCTGCTGGGGGAAACTCACATCTGGTTCACATTGGTGTGAAATTGAGTCTTGGTGCCTGGTGGTTACATAACGGAGGCTTTCAACTTTTACCTTTGTGTGGTGGTCTGCCATCTGTAAAGACAAAATGATACTTCACAACATTCCAGAGAGGACTGCTTGTCAATCGCAGCATGGAAGCAGATATCATCCCTAGAGTTATAGTTTAATTAGGTTCAACTGTCTTCTTTTCCACTCAGCACATGCATGTATGAACACAGTGCAGGGCATCACTCAGTCATGTCTAAATATCAGTGCTGGACCTGAGCCTTACCATGACAAACAGGTGAAAACCTCAGATTTAGCCAGATATTAAGTATCAACTATTCAGTGCTGGAGCCAACAGTAAATTTGAACTTCATAAAATAAATCCTGGATGACAGGGTAATACTGAGGAGGAAAATAAGTGCAAACATTGTGAGTTTGCTTTTCCAGGATTCTGATGAAACCCATATGGAGATCTTACATTCCTCATCTCAGGTTCCTGACCGTGTCAATTACTTCTCATGTTCTTCTCTATTCCAACACTCTTTATAGAGTGCTAGTATGTTATGTTATGTTACAGAGACTAATCCCATCAACACATTATGATCAAGTAAGACCTGACATGATCCCAAGTGGGCACTGTGCTGTCAATCAAATACATTGTGTTTTTATATCAAGCCCAGTGCAATTACCAGATGGTTGAAGAAGATCTCAGCAAGGATTCCTGTTATATCAGTATTGTATGCAATTATTTGATATGATTATCTAAATGTTCTACTATTTTTTTTGTGGTCCCACATAGTACATCTGGCACTTAAAACAACTGCAGACTGGTATTTGGAAACACTATTAGAGCCAGATCTCACTGTCACTTAAGACTTACTACACAGACAGACAGGTGAAGCAGCAAACCAGCAGCAAATCATCAGAGACTGACAGTCTCTGACAGTGTATTTTGAATTCCTTTTTTCCCCTTACACTGTTAACACTGGGGCATAGCAGTAAGGAAGGTAAGCAGATTGGATGACATACTGTATGTCAAAGTTCATGAATTAAATCTGATTTGATGCTGAGTTGTTTTGCCTTCTCACCGTCAGGATGTCAAACCCTGCAGTTTTCTTTTATATCAATATTATAACAGGTGGCATATGTGGTCCTTGTTGGCATATAGCCTACAGTGCATGTATAACAGTACACGTTGTAAGCCATATTAATGCCCTAAAATATCCTAATTTATGTTTTAGATAAACACAGTTTCTTAATGCTGTATGTGTTAAAAAAAACATTTTAGGAAAAACTGAAATACACTGTAACATTTTGTTGCGCAATTATTGAGAAATGGCTATGTTTCCTCAGGTGGACTATAAAGCTGATGAATGGCTTATGAAGAACATGGATCCCCTGAATGACAATGTGGCCACGCTGCTGCACCAGTCAACTGACAAGTTTGTGGCTGAGCTCTGGAAAGATGGTGAGTCCCTGAACAATATCTGCTATGTAGGAACTCATCAAGCTTTCAGTTATACACAATTCTAATGGACCTCCATTTATCCATAGTGGCACAGTGAGAAATGAGAAACAATGAAAAAAGTTGTTGTCTTAATTGAGGGATGTCTATCAATCATTGGTTCACTACTTTGGTCTAGATTAGTAAATATCTCAACAACTATTTGATGGATTATCATGTCATTGCAAACATAGCAAATACATGTTAAATGTCAGCCTCTTGTTATGTGCTAACACTCCAAACTAAGATAGAAATAAAAAATATGGTAAACATTACTGTAGTGACCATGCTAATATGCTGAGGTTAGTGCTTAGCTCAAAGCACACCACCTGTGTTTAAATAAGCAAAGTTGCCAAGTTTGGCTGCGTGATGCAAAGAATATCAGCAAAAGTCAGTGAACTTCTTATTAGATGGAAACAGGAAATACAGGCTCTCTCCTTTCTCACACTTTTGAGTTTCATCCAGCACTGTGCTTTGTGGTTTCTCTACTGTGTGAGTTTTGCCAATAAAAACACCAAATATAAGTGAGGTAAATCAGAATGCCTAATTGCTAATACTGTATTTTCTCCCCAAGAAAGCATATTGTCAGGAGAATTGATGAAGTGTGCTATGGTCTTGATAATCTTTATTTAAATGCCTTTTGATTTCAATGGGATCACAAACAGGTCAAATGGAGTGTAAATAGTGATGAAACATTGTCTAGACTAATCTTACTCTTGATTAATGTTCAGTTATAATAACCAAACACTAACTATAAATAATAAGTCTTTAATATTATGCTTGTACTATTATATTCCATTAAATGAACTGACATTTACTGTTCTGTCCTCTTTTTAACACAGAGAACAACTAATGAATGTTTGTGATCTTTTGTATGTCTGTGTGAGTATGTGAAGTTGGTGTTTGTAGGCTTTCTTTTTCTCTCTCACTCTCCTGTCTTCTCTCTCTGTCTGTGTCTCTGTTGCTGTAGACATTCAGACGTTTCAGAGAGCCTCTTTCTATGACAATGTGTCTGGGCTCCATGAAGCTCCAGGTGACTGATAGTAACAATTAACCATCATGTACCACTGACTGCTCCTCATCCTCTGCCCAGGAGGAATCATTGGTTCCTTGTCCTGTCATGGCTGCGACCCTCTGAAAGCTCCCCTGTGGCTTTGCATGGCTGTACTTCTATTGTATTTAAATCATCTGATGTGTGAAACTTTCCTTCTTCCATCTTCTCCCACTAATTATTCCAATAACTAATGCTTAAATGTTAAGTGAGGCCAGGTAAGGTATTTTTTTGTACTTGTTTTGTGGTGTAAAGTGAATTCACACATGAAAAACTGCTTAACAAATGTATTGTTAAAAGGCAAAAAAACATAAATATTATCCAGGCCTGGTCAGATGGATGAATTGGTCCTGGTACATTCTGAATTTTATAATGATTTGGTATGACGCCATGTTCAGAGGAGGTATCACAATACCTAATAAGGGCAGATGGCCTCTAAACACCTTATGATTTGGAATTCACTGATAGAGGTATATTTAAATTTATTACAGTGACAAACAATAATATTGTTTGCATTCCAAAGAATTAAATCAGAGCATGCCAGAGCAAACCGCAGATGGAACGAAATAGCAGCGTCCAAATTTTAGGAAGATCTTTGGATCCAGGGATGATTTAAGTTTACCTAGCAAGGTACCTGGATTTGCGAAATCACACAAGAATCCATCTTGTCAAGCTTCAAGTTATGTCTTCTTTATATCTGAAACCACCAGTGGTTTGGGCCAATCAATGTCCTGTGAGGATTCTTGTGTGTTCTTGTGCACCTACCTGCCAAGTATGAAGTGCCTGCCCTTTTCTGAACAGTTTCCAAGGACTTCTAAGATGGTTCTGTATAACAAACCATCTGGCGCGTCAGACTAGATTTAAGTTTCCTCTTACTTATTTCTGCAAATAACTAAAAATAATGGAATATTTGCAAAACGTGCAGAGCAAATATATGATTTAACTCACTGTTATTAAACTTTTTTTATTAGTATTTCTGAGAAATGTAGTTATGTTGAATTGTCATTCAGTTGGAGTTTTAACAGAATATCTTAATTAGTATATAGACAGGCACTATTATCAGAAATTGAAGCAAAATGTTTTGCACTTACAAAGGTGCCTAGATTCTATTCCTCTTATGTTTTACAACCTTTGATTGATTAGTGCTATAACGATATGTAATGTTTATAACATCAGTGAATATAAAACTTGAATGTAGCCAGTGTTTTGATAAAATGCTGCAATGACACAGTGCAAAACTGTTGAAATTTAGTTACATACAACCAAGTTGCAGAAAAAATAATGATGTAGCACTAGATGTGCAGAGTAGAAATGGTACTATTTTCAGTTTCAGGGTGCAAATTGGTAACAAATGCAGCTAATATGACTATTTTTGTTGAGGTGCTCGGAAAGTTCCGTTTTGTTTCACCAGTTTTCAGTGGAAAGCAGTGGAATAATCATGCTCATTCCTGTTATTTTGGGTTGGCTATTTGTTGTGATTATTGCAAAATTTTTCCAGAAATTGAAATCAAAATGCTTGACAGCCTGCCTGTTTTGGCAGTATTGTAATGCCTTGTATGTTACATAATGGTTTCATGTCTGTTCTGGTTGTATTAGGTAATTGACTGCTGCTTGATGAGCATCAGGACAAATAATTGCTATGATGATGAAAGGATAAAATCATTTTTGAACGAAGGACTGTTCAGCAGATGGCTGATGATGGCAAATGCACCAGCTGTGCATTTGCCATAATGTTAAGCATTACCTATAGGATCAAAGCAGCTGATGGTCTCTGATCACAGCTGATACGACTGCTTCCACAGCAGCTGCAGTATCATTGTCTGTCTTCATGCTTTATCAGACAAATAGAAAAGAGCAAATCCTGCTCAGTTTAATATTTTCTCATCAATATTTACATTGAATTTAAGCACTAGTATAAAACCTAAAAGAGAATTTGTTGGCTTTTCTCTTTTCTACATATTATAACTACCCCAGCACATCACCTTGATGTATTTTATACACATCTATCAATAAAACTAGCATTACAAAAATCACGTCATCTACTGTGTATCTTCCTTCCATTAATGCATTATCTATCAATCTCATTTTTCATCACCAGTTGACCGAATAGTGGGTCTGGACCAGGTTGCAGGCATGAATGAGACAGCATTTGGTGCAGCCTACAAGACCAAGAAAGGCATGTTCCGCACTGTGGGACAGCTGTACAAGGAGCAGTTGTCTAAGCTAATGGCCACACTGAGGAACACCAATCCCAACTTCGTCCGGTGCATCATCCCAAACCATGAAAAAAGGGTCTGTCTCAAGATTGCCACAGTTCCCCTCAGTACCTGGATTTATATGTGTTGATATACTATGTACTGATTGATGAAGCTTACTAGTGATCAATTTGGATGGATTTTGCCTAGATGTAAAGTTTGTTCTTTAACCAACACACTTTTTTTCATATGCATTCTCCTCTTTTGATCATTAACCTTCTCCTGTTTCCTATCTCCTCTGCTTTCTCCTTTCTTTTTCACTTTCCTCAGGCTGGTAAACTAGACCCTCACCTAGTTCTGGACCAGCTAAGGTGTAATGGTGTGCTGGAGGGGATCCGTATCTGCAGACAGGGCTTCCCTAATCGCATCGTCTTCCAGGAGTTCCGACAGAGGTATTGTTGTACCTCTGACTCAGTTCATATCAGGCCATCGCCTGTAAAAGTCTAGATGATACAGTAAAGCACCTAACTTAACTAGTCTCATATAAAAGTATATTATTGCGAGGGTATAAGATATGACTTTATATGGCTTTCTGTTTATTTTCTTTCACCTTCATGAAGTTGTTTGATATGTGTAGGTTTGTAACTGTCATTTAGGAGACTCAAAACCTTTGTCTCCCTTCTTCTAATTCTCATAGCTTTAGCCACTTTAAAGCAACAAATTTAGCATTGTCTAAACAACTCTCTGTCCTCACAATGGACTTCTATCTCTGCCTTGTGTTCCAGGTATGAGATCCTCACTCCTAACGCCATTCCCAAAGGCTTCATGGATGGCAAGCAGGCCTGTGAGAGAATGGTAAAGACTTGTTTCGCAATTAAAAACAAAGACTGCTGCCTCAAGACTGAAAAAGATTTCAAACAAAGTGCTTCATTTATTATAACTTTTTCATCATTATGACAAGATAATGAAATCATTTAAATGTTCATCAGTTGTAAAAAAAAAAAAAAAAGTCTAAATAAAAAATTAAGAATGACTGAGTGATCTTTAAAGCAGGAATTGATAAATATAAAATTGGTTTTGTGAATGATCTAGTCCTATTACCACATAAAAAGAACAATTATTAATTTCAGCTATCTTACATCTATCACTCTCTTTGGTAGATCAAAGCTCTGGAGCTGGATGGGAACTTGTTCCGTATCGGCCAGAGTAAGATCTTCTTCAGGGCTGGTGTCTTGGCCCATCTGGAGGAGGAGAGGGACCTAAAGATCACTGACATCATCATTTACTTTCAGGCCGTCTGTCGAGGATATTTGGCACGCAAGTAAGGGCTTACTACTATTTATAAAGGCCCGGAATGAGTTTGATGATTTAATTATAAAAAAATTGGATTTGACTATTGTCTCAATATTTGTTTTTCTCCTCTCTCGTTGTGATGATTCAGAGCCTTTGCTAAGAAGCAGCAGCAGCTCAGTGCGCTGAAGGTTCTCCAGAGAAACTGCGCTGCCTACTTGAAGCTGCGTCACTGGCAGTGGTGGAGACTCTTCACCAAGGTGTGTGTCTATCTATATGTACATACGTGCTGTCAACTACTCTCCTGGTAACAATGGTCGTACCAACATTCAGATCCAGAGGGGAACTGGTCAGATTTATTAGTAGAGATATTTTATTTATTTTCCATTTGTAGTCTAGCTCAGACGTGGCAGCTAGAATGTATTTTGTTCTCTGAATCGTCCGTGTTCATCTGTACCTGTAGGTGAAGCCCCTGCTGCAGGTGACCAGGCAGGAGGAGGAGATGCAAGCTAAAGATGAGGAACTGGTCAAGGTCAAGGAGAAACAGACCAAGGTGGAGGGAGAGTTGGTGGAGATGGAGAGGAAACACCAGCAGGTCAGTACAACCACAAAAAAAATTATTGTATTAGTGCTACATTTTAACAGCATAAATTTACTTTGACATTTTTATGATGCGTAATTGAAGGCATTAACATTATTTATGCACAGTTAATGGAGGAGAAGAACATACTAGCAGAGCAGCTGCAGGCAGAAACAGAACTGTTTGCAGAGGCTGAGGAGATGAGAGCTCGCCTGGCTTCCAAAAAGCAAGAGCTGGAGGAAATCCTCCATGACTTGGAGTCCAGGCTGGAAGAAGAGGAAGAAAGAGGTCAGGGTCTGAATAATGAGAAGAAGAAGATGCAGTCCCATATCCAGGTATGTTCCAGTGATGTGAAAATGTAGATGATTGTTGCTGAATCAGTATTTAAAATGACTTAAAACGAAAATATATATGTTTATGGTTAATTACTTATGTGTGTGTAGGATCTGGAAGAACAATTGGATGAGGAGGAGGCTGCCAGGCAGAAGCTGCAGCTGGAAAAAGTGACAGCTGAAGCCAAAATGAAGAAGTTTGAAGAGGACATTTTGCTACTAGAAGACCAGAACTCCAAGTTTACCAAGGTGAGAGAAAAGGGTCCATATTCAAGCTAAGGGTTTAAGATGTGCAAAGATTTAGACCAGAATTGTGAGGAATGGCTGTAAATAAGATGTAGAGGGGTCTCACTGTCTGTAAGAACCTTTTCAGAAAATTGAAACATGTTAACGCTCTTTTGAGAAGTTAGTTGTGTGCTAATCTGCCTGTACCTCTCTCCTATCTTCAGGAAAAGAAACTAATGGAGGACAGAATCAATGAGATGACCTCGGTGCTAGCTGAAGAGGAAGAGAAGGCAAAGAACCTGGGCAAGGTCAAAAACAAGCAGGAGATGATGATAACCGATTTGGAGGGTAAAGGAGTAAATTAATGATGACTACATAAGTAAACTTACAAAGTAAACTTGGAGTAAACTTAAAGCTTGTAAAACACTTGAGTATTTAAACTTTAAGCCATGAAAACATGTTTCTTGATGCTTTAATAAATCATTGTATCCTCTTATTTCTAATTCAGAGAGACTGAAGAAAGAGGAGAAGACCCGTCAGGAGCTAGAGAAGGCTAAGAGGAAACTGGACGGGGAAACAACCGACTTCCAAGACCAGATATCTGAGCTACATGGTCAGATAGAGGAGCTAAAAACTCAGCTTGGCAAGAAGGAAGATGAGCAGCAGATACTGCAGGCTAGGTAGGAAAGACTGGGACCAGCTGAATGACAATAGAGCAAAAATAGTTCAGTACAGATCACATCACTTCACCAATAATAGCATTACATAACTTCATCTGAACTAAATATAGGTTACAAAGTTTAATAGTGAGTCACTGAGATTGTGCTGCATGAATCAGTTTGAGATAAGTTCTGCATAGCTGTGCAGAACAGTAATCACACTAAACACTACTGTGAGATGCATTCACACCTGTCAGTTTATATGACACATTTTACTGGACTGACAACACTCCACATATGTACACAGCAGGGGTTTTATAATTTAGTAAAAAAAAATAGCCTGTGAGACTATTCTCCTGCAAGTTGCCTCAACAAAATATTTTTATTCACTGACTATCACTGCATTGGAATGTGTTTGTGTTGTGTGACTGTATGATGAATGTGCGTGTAATATGTGTGGTATTATTGAGTCTTTGTAAGTATAAAAACAAGAGTCTACGCAGCCATTACTGCATGCAGCTCATTTAGGAGCCTCCATCATAAGTAAACTGAGGCATCAAATGTTATATGAAGCAATAAGTTTGTGTCTGCTGCCACCCAGTGGCCGTACAGCAGATGAGACCACTCATGGAACTAAATGTGTGTTTTCCAGCAAGTTTATTAACACAAAAAATGCAGATAGGAAGAATTGCAAATGGCACCTCAGTTAATCTGAGGCATTTATGTAAATCTAATGAATACCTAGAAGAAATATTTTTCTAATGTTACTGAAGTGAAATTAAGCCTGCTGTCTATTTTTTGAGAGAAATTGAAACAAATTCCCTGGCCATATTTTTTCAGTCATACTACACAGTTTTTTTTCTGTCTGAGATTTTGTTGCATGTTCTTTAATGTTCTTAATATTTAACAGGGGTGAAGATGAAGTTAGCCAGAAGAACAATGCTCTGAAACAAGTGAGGGAGCTGCAGGCCCAGCTGTCTGAGCTGCAGGAGGACCTAGAGTCTGAGAAACAGTCGAGGAACAAGGCAGAGAAGCTCAAGAGAGACTTGAGTGAAGAGCTTGAGGCCCTTAAGACAGAACTAGAGGACACCCTAGATACAACTGCTGCCCAGCAGGAGCTGAGGTACTGTACTCTGCATTTTATTCTTTATTTTACATTTATATCACAAACACTGGTGCATCCAGAAACAGGAACATTAAGTCTTTTCTGTAATAAGTCTATCTTTATTCTGTGTAGGACCAAGCGTGAACAGGAAGTTGCAGAGCTGAAGAAAGCCATTGAAGAAGAGACTAAAAATCATGAGGGGCAGATCCAAGAGATGCGACAGAGGCACGCCACTGCCCTGGAAGAGCTGTCTGAACAGCTGGAGCAGGCAAAGAGGGTGAAATACCTTTCCACAATTTACAGCCTAATTGCACTGGAACATCAAATCCTTGAAAGAAAGAGTGACATCACTTAATCATGTGACTACACTAACATTTGCTGTTCATCATGTCTAGTTTAAGGCTAATCTGGAAAAGACCAAGCAGAGCCAGGAGAGCGCCAACAAGGAGCTGACCAGCGAGGTCAAGAGCCTGCAGCAGGCTAAGACAGAGTCCGAGCACAAGAGGAAGAAACTGGAAGCTCAGTTGCAGGAGTACATGGCCAGGGTCACAGAAGGAGACAGGGCCAAGGGAGAACTGGCTGAGCGCACACACAAGCTGCAGGTGAGGGCTGGGTTAATACTGTGGAATGAGTCCAAGTGAAATGGATACAATCTCCCAAAACAGTTTGAATTCATTGTAGTGGGTGAAACTGGTACCAAAATTAGATATTTAGATATAAATGAGATCTTTTAAATATACTGAAATATTGTCATTATGTGTAGAGTCAGTGATTTTAGGGAAAAACTGTTTAACACTCTCTCATGTGCCCACATGACGCACATTATTTTTCTGCTCATGATAATGTGTGAGAGGAACAGAAATTATAGTACATCTGACGCATCGCTCTGAATTCTACCATATTTCTCTTTTGGTTGTTGCCTTGACAACGCATATCCATGAATTTGGGGGGCTTTGCGTTTGAAGGAGCATGCAGGGAGGGGTTTATTTGGGGTGTGTTCTATCTGCAGAATGACTGACTGTAATGTTTTTCCTTTTAATGGTAAACTTCAGTTTCTGAACACCTCTGGATGTATAAACCCCATCTCACTGTCAGAGTTGCTAAGTTTGGATTAATGGATAAAAATTGAAGTAGTGTGTAACTATTACCATTACTAAATCATGCATTATTGATAAACACATATAGATTGAAGTACCTTCTTTAATTAGGATTTTATTTTAAATTTATTTTATAAGAATGCTTTTAACTTAAATTGACAGACTGGTTTAACCTTTGTACCTCTCCATACAGACTGAGTTGGACAATGTTTCAGCCATGCTGGAGGATGCAGAGAGGAAGGGTATCAAGATGACTAAAGATGTCTCTGGACTAGAGAGTCAGCTACAAGACTCACAGGTGACAAAGAGTCTCGGAGCAGGAGTCATCAAGTAAAAATTAATTAATATTTTCTGTTAAACTAACTAGACCAATTCATTATTCTTTTAGGAGCTGCTCCAAGAGGAGACTCGTCAGAAACTAAACCTCAGCAGTCGCATACGCCAGTTAGAAGAGGAGAAGAACGCTCTGCAGGAACAGCAGGAGGAAGATGAGGAAGCACGGAAGAATCTAGAGAAACAGATGCTGACTCTACAGGCTCAGGTAGGACTCTTGGTCAACAATATTTAAGTCATATTTTTGTTTAGTCTTTTTTAAATATCTCCTGTTTTCTGTCTGTAGCTGTCAGAGAGCAAGAAGAGGCTGGAGGATGATGTTGGAACAATTGAGGGCCTGGAGGAGATGAGGAAGAAACTGCTGAAGGACATGGAGTTGGGCAGCCAGCGTCTGGAAGAGAAGACCATTGCCTTTGAAAAGATGGAAAAGACAAAGACCCGGCTGCAGCAGGAGCTGGATGATCTAACTGTAGACCTGGATCACCAGAGACAGATCGTCTCCAACCTGGAGAAGAAACAGAAGAAGTTTGACCAAGTGAGTAAATTCCTAGTTTTACAGATAGTTAGTTTGAAAAACAACTTTGGAAAGAAATAAGTTTGTCCTCAATATATTCTAAATATTACTAGTAAATCCAAATATAATATATCCTTCTTCGCAGATGCTAGCAGAGGAGAAGAGCATCTCAGCTCGTTATGCTGAGGAGCGTGACCGTGCTGAAGCGGAGGCCAGGGAGAAGGAGACCAAAGCTCTGTCCATGACCAGAGCTTTGGACGAGGCACTGGAAGCCAAAGAGGAGTTGGAGAGGGTTAATAAGCAGCTACGTGCCGAAATGGAAGATTTGATGAGCTCAAAGGATGATGTGGGCAAGAATGTAAGTGTTGAGATCAATAAAAGATTTAAGACTGTCTCCGTCCATCATCTCTTCCTAAACCCCCTTCTCCCTTTCACCAATCACCCTCTGTGTCTCTCTTCCCTGTCAGGTCCACGAGTTGGAGAAATCCAAGCGTACTCTGGAGCAGCAGCTGGAAGAGATGAAGACACAGCTGGAGGAGCTGGAGGACGAGCTGCAGGCCACAGAGGACGCCAAGCTGCGTCTGGAGGTCAACATGCAGGCAATGAAGGCTCAGTACGAGAGAGACCTTCAGGGCCGCGACGACCAGAACGATGAAAAGAAGAGAGCGCTGGTCAAACAGGTGCTGGATAACACTTAAAAGTTATAATGGGAAGAAAACCCTTCACATCCTGCAACACTAATATCTTGTTTTTTGGCTGTTCCCCTTAGGTGCGAGAGATGGAAGCAGAGCTGGAGGACGAGAGGAAGCAGAGAGCTCTGGCTGTTGCTGCTAAAAAGAAACTGGAGATGGATTTGAAGGATATTGAGGGTCACATAGAAGGAGCCAACAAAGCTCGAGACGAAGCCATCAAACAGCTGCGCAAGTTACAGGTTTGATACATGTGTTATGAATCAGTTACACTTCATACTTTATCCTGCATTCATACTATTCCCATTCTAAGCTGTCATTCCCTGGAATATGTTATCTAACCCTCAGGCTCAAATGAAGGACTACCAGCGGGAGTTGGAAGACGCCCGTGCCTCTAGAGATGATATTTTTGCCATGTCCAAGGAAAATGAGAAGAAACTTAAGAGTCTGGAGGCTGAGATTGTGCAGCTACATGAGGTACAGGACAGCATGATGCCTAGTGGGAGCCTTCAGGAGCCTTCAGTGATACACAAGTCAAGTGCTGATTACCTGTGTTTTTTGTTTTTTTTTCTTTCACCTTTCTCTGCAGGACCTGGCTGCATCTGAGAGAGGCCGGCGCCACGCAGAGCAGGAACGGGATGAGCTGCAAGATGAAATCTCCAACAGCACCTCTGGAAAGTAAGTTCGACTCACCCACTCAACCTCAACATTTCTAGTTCTAAACTTTTCTACTATTTTTTAAAATTTTGGATCAAATCAAAACTCTTTAGATCTCCAGGCAGGAATAGATGATAATTTTTAGATGCATTTGGCTTACAGTATCAAATGATTATTGAAGTCACATTTTAACAACATAATTCACTTATTTTTCGTGCTTCAGGTCTGCACTGATGGACGAGAAGAGAAGACTGGAGGCTCGTATTGCTCAGCTTGAGGAGGAGCTAGAAGAGGAACAGGGTAATATGGAGCTACTCAATGACCGCTTCAGAAAGACCACCATGCAGGTATGGTGTTTTGTTCATCCCTATTTTCATTAGACTAATATTACATATAGAGATTTATGCGAGTTTTAATCACCCTCTGCTTACAACTTTCAGTAAATACAAAAATAGAGCTTATTAATACCATGACTTTCACACATGATACTTTTTCTGCCCTCCTCCTTCCTCCCTCCCAGGTGGATACACTGACGACAGAGTTGAGTGCAGAGCGCAGCACGGGCCAGAAGAGCGAGAACGCACGCCAGCAACTGGAGCGTCAGAACAAGGAGCTGCGGGCCAAGCTGGGCGAGCTGGAGGGTTCAGTGAAGAGCAGGTTTAAGGCCTCCATCACTGCCCTGGAGGCCAAGATAGTGCAGCTGGAGGAACAGCTGGAGCAGGAGGCTAAGTGAGAAATGATTGAATGAATGAATTTTATTTTAGGACATTTTTCATAGCCCCGTTACTACAAGATCAAAACTGAGTCAAACCTTCACCTGTTTTTCATTGAAGGGAGCGAGCAACAGCCAATAAGATTGTGAGAAGGACCGAGAAGAAGCTGAAGGAAATCTGCATGCAGGTGGAGGATGAACGTCGCCATGCCGACCAATTTAAAGAACAAGTATGTCTGCTGGAATTAGCTGTTCTGAAGTCTCTGTTACAATTTAGACTAGAAGCAAACCCTGCAGCCCTTTAATGTGTTTTTCTGTGTGAAGGTGGAGAAGGGGAACTCCCGCATGAAGCAGCTGAAGCGTCAGCTGGAGGAGGCTGAAGAGGAGGCTACGAGGGCCAACGCATCACGCAGGAAACTGCAGAGAGAGCTGGATGACGCCACTGAGGCCAGCGAAGGTCTGAGCCGCGAGGTGCACACACTCAAGAACCGCCTCAGGTACGCTGAAGCAGACAAAAGCATCCACTACCTGATATTCACTGTTGATCGTTTTATTGTATTCTGTGAAACTCATATGTCATTATTTACACATTTTACCTTTGTAAACATGTTGGCTTGATGATTTATTGCTTATTTTCTTATTTCTTAATGTGGTGTCTTTACTTCTACACCTCTTCCTCCTACAGGCGTGGCGGCCCCATCAGCTTCTCCTCCAGTCGCTCAGGCAGACGTCCGCTGCAGGTGGAGGGAACTTCCTCTTTGGACCTCCTGTCCGATGACGAGCTGGAAAACAAGATCACTGACAACAACGCCAACGAGACACCAGCGCCCCAGCCGGAGTAGAAGAGAGAGAACGAAAAAAAGCCTTAACTTTTTTGCTCTCCCCTATCTACGCATCACCTCTCAGCTGCCCTCCCCACCAAAACAAAAAACAAAAAAAAAAAAAACACAGACACTTCCAGCTTCAATAGGGACCCTCTTCTTCCTCCTCTGGCCTCTTCAGCACTTAGCTCGCCTCTGAATAGATCTGCTCTCTCCAAAACCACATACTGCATGACCTAAACGAGAATACCTAAAAACACATCCTGACCTTACTTCTCAACCCCTAAACCTTAGCAGACACCAGCAGTTGGACCCCACTTAAGCACTACTCTGCCTTACCCTTCCTTATCAAGCTGCAGGGCTGTTTAAATAGCAACTTCCATTCAGTATAGTCCCCCCTCCTCCTTCCCCAATAAATCTCTTTGTGCACAAATTAGAAATAAGTCAACCTTTTCTGATGGAGTTCATCCACCGGCTCGTAATGCAGTGAGCGTACACGTGTCTGGATGAACATGATAATTATCCACAGTTGGACCAGTATTTAGCTGTGCTTCCGAATGCTAATATAACAGCACTGCAATATCTGAAAGGAACAGATTATGATGAAAGCAAACAACCTTCTGACTTTTATTTTTTTCCATCAATCTACAACATATTCATGGTATGAATCAGTTTAGTTATGTTAGTTCAACTGTAACTGAATAGTATTTTTCCACTCCTATGCTAGGATTGTTTGCTTGCATATGATTATAGAAATGTGACTGTATTCTTGCCTTGTTGCCTCAGTGCTACCAAACATTGCTCTTTTGACCAGTATTGGGTTTGACAGTAGGTCAGTCTCGACTTGTAATTATTTGGCGTGAGTGCTGAAAAGCTCATGTTCTCTTGTGTTTATTTTTTCTTTCTTTCTTCCTCTTCTGTGCCTTTTTTCGCTTACTCAAAACTCAGAACACATGTACGCCACATATACTGTTCATATACTGAAACATGCGTAATTTTGTGAAGGTCAATGTATTTTCATAAAATATTCATAAATTTGCATATGAAATGAGATATTAGTGGAAAAACTGGTTTTCTTTGCTTGGATGTTACAACAGTGATTCATTCTGTATGTGAAAGCGTGCGGGATTCTTTGTAGATGGGTGCTATGACTTTTCTTATTGATAACTTTTATACTTTTTGAGTTATTAAGATTTAAAAACAATCCAATAGACTGACTGTATTTATATCTCTGCTACTGTATACAGTAAAAGAAAGTCCATTCATATTTCAATATGCTCAGTATTATACATTGATAAACTGTAATGCCCATTATGTACAGTTTATGAATTAGTAGGGGTTATATAATGCATTAAAGTCTATGGAGCCCAATTCACTCCCATTGTATTTGTAACTCACCTCTGAATAGTCGACAAAATTCAAGTCAAAGTTTCAAAGGCCTGGATCAGACAGTGATCAACTGTGCATCAATTCAGCTACTTCAGTAGTAATGTCATACATATTTAAAATAATTTGCAGAATAATAATGCCTGTCTGTGTGACAACAAACACACATTTTCAAGTGTGTCTGCATGTGTTAGGTGTGTGTGTACAGTAAAGTAAATACACAGGCAATAATTCCACTGAATTAAATCCACAGTGTAGAAACATAAACTCATGACAATCTTAAATATCTGAATAAAATGAAAATGAAAATATGTTTGCTGTAACTGGTCAAAAGATATCCCACACTGTAGTTTTCATTTTGTCTTCATGTCTCCATTCACTCGATAAAGAGCATCATGGTACACCTGCTGTCAAAATGAATCAAAGAGCCCACACATTTCTGATACACGGGTTCACGTTGAATTCAAGTTCAAGTGAATGCGCTCTGTCACAGAGGAGATAAGGTGCTTCTAATGCGCCGAGTTGTGGAAACAACTTCTATAATCCTTCATCATGTGACTCATAGTAATAATCACTCCGTAATGAAAAGAGACGTCTGTAGTAGGAGAGACAGAGACTGAGGAGGAGAGCTGCAGCTGCTCAACCAGAACAACAGAACTTCCAGACACCTCAACCCACAGGTAAGTGACCCTGTAGTCTTATTGCTGCAGTAGAAAAAGAATTATAATGAGACAATTTGGTTATTTACACAGCTTAGTTTGTAACCATTTTAAAAATTGTTTAAATAATGAAATTGGGAAGCAGTGATGGAGCAGAAATCTATGAGGACCAGCAGTTTGTGTCACTTTTACGCATGTACTGTATTTGCGATATCTTGAAATGTGGCACAGTGCCTCAGTTTAATGGAACTTTGTCAAAATGTGAAACTTTTTCTCAACGGACGCCGTGTTGCTCCTGACTCCGTGGACATCAACATGTGTCGTAAATCTGCTTTAAACAGGCCGGAGGTGACGGTTCAGTAAAAACCACTTTGTCATTATCTGTCAATGCCGTTTAGAGACAAAAATTAAACCGCAACAATGAACAGAGTTAATTATAGGTTTCAGCTAATTGCCCTACACAGTTGTGACCTTCAGTCTGACATCAAATATTCAAATGCAAATCGGCAAGTGAATCACAGCTGGTGAAGCTGTCCTATAAATACGGATACAAACCATCCTGTTCTCTTTGCAGGGCCTGAAAGGTGTTTCCTGCGCAGCGGGAGAGAAGGAGACAAAACTATTTTTTTTGGAGGGAGAAGAGTAAAACCGTATGATGTCTGTTGTGGGCGCACTGCCTTTTATCAAACCAATGCAGCCATCACCTTCCGTTTCGCCTGGTATCCAAAGGAGACACACACTTCCCGCAAGCGAAGTCCGGCCACTCAACACACAAGATGCCATAAGCGTCTTTGAAATTGAGCGTGAAGGTAAGAGATGCATGTTATTCCACATATATTTAAGCATAAATCCGCTGTGTCAAAAAAAATGCATTACACATCAATGGAGAGTTTAGCGTAAAACCATTTGGAGCGCAGACAAATCTCATTCCACTTCCATTTTTAATTTAGTTATCTTATATTGTTTATATTTAACTTTTAAAGATATTGCCGTAGATGTTTATTCCAGACTCAGCAGTACGTTTATTAGACCATTTAGGCCGCCTTAATTGTGCGTAAAAGTAGTATGGAACCATTTTGCGCGTGGCTNTCTCTCTCTCTCTCTCTCTCTCTCTCTCTCTCTCTCTCTCTCTCTCTCTCTCTCTCTCTCTCTCTCTCTCTCTCTCTCTCTCTCTCTCTCTCCCAGCATTTATCTCAGTGTCGGGTGAGTGTCCTCTTCACCTGGATGAGGTGCGTCATTTCCTCACGCTGTGTCCGGAGCTGTCCATGGGCTGGTTTGAGGAGGGCCGGCTGGTGGCTTTTATCATCGGCTCTCTGTGGGACCAGGACAGGCTCACTACAGTAAGATATCCTGCATGTTTTCAGTTTATCGTTTACTTCTTTAAAAAAAAACACATATTCATATGAGCAGTAATTATGACACGGAGCTGTCCTTTTCTAACTTTACTCCAGGATGCGCTGACGCTCCATAAACCATGTGGCTCCACCGTGCACATCCACGTGCTGGCTGTCCATCGCACCTTCAGGCAGCAGGGCAAAGGTCCACTTCTGATGTGGCGTTACCTGCAGTATCTCCGCTGCCTGCCCAATGTGCGCCGAGCGGTATTAATGTGTGAAGACTTCCTCGTCCCCTTCTACCGCAAGTCTGGCTTCAAGGTCCTGGGTCAGTGTGAAATCACCGTGGCCAACCTCACCTTCACAGAGATGTGGTACCCTATCAGCGGCCACGCGTACATGCGGCGCAACAGTGAAGCAATCCGTTTCCCTCAGCATCCCTTAACTGTGCCACTGACAAAGACTGATGAACATGTTGATGTATGACAAATTCAGTTTTTTTCACTGACATGATGTATCCGCAGAGGTTGTCTTTATTTTAAAAAGAGAAAAAAAATCAGTGTTGTACTCTTTGTAGCATGTTCACCACTTGGTGAGTATATCAGGATCTACTTTGTTGGACTTTTGTTTCTCTTACTTAAGCTTGTCAATATATATTGTGTGAAATTTATTGTGAAATTGTACAATAAAAACAAGAGTGTACTATTTTGTAATGTGGTGTATTATATGCAACTAAGTTCCTGCTGTTAGACTAATCTGTGTTTATCACTCACCTGTGAAAGGAGTACTACAAAAACAACAACAACAAATTATTGATTAGGTATTTGTAGTATATATTTGGATTTGTGGCTATAAGCTGTCTCCTGCTTAAAATCTTTCCGGGCTTCCCACTACTATGGACTGACGTCAGTGACCAGGCTTTAGCTCCTCCAGGTCTATTAGGGGGCTTTAGTTATTGCAAACGCTGGAGGATTTAGAAGAGGATCCACTCATGAATTAGACTGCATATGACCTTACTTAAATTAACATGTACCGTATATTTTTGGTTAGTGGGGACAGCTGTTTCAATTGGTGAAGGCAGACTTTGTATTATGATTTTTATTTGAAGTTTTGTTCCCTTTGGCATCCTTGCATCTGTTACAATATCACAATTTCAATAAAATGTTTTATACTGTTCTTTTAAGATGAAAAAATGTTTTGATTTAATTTAACTTCTTTCATTAGTTTATTGATGTTTATCTAATCAAAGATTTACTTGACCTCATTATCACAGTTTTTCATGATGGGAGGTTTTTAGCAGTGTCACTGTTTCATGCCAGTATCTTCCACGTTGTCTGAACTGCACCACTAAAGACCATCCTGCCAGTAGGGAGCCTTATGCTCTTGAATGGAGCTTTAATCCATGAGACAGTCACCGACTCATGTCTAATCCACTAACGTGCCAGGCTGAGCAGCTCTCTCTGCTCTGAAGGACAAACCTGGAACTTACTGGTCACCTCAAAAATGACCCAGACCTTCAATTAGCACCAGCACACAGTGTGAAGATTTTGTTGCTCACCAAGACAAAAGCTTAGCATGTGACAATGACAAAACATGAAAATGAAAATGAGGAAAGGACATTGGACAACAAAAGCTGCTGAACTAAAAAAAAAATAAAAAAAAAAGAAATATAAATACCAGGCCAATGCTACTTTCTTCTTTCAATGATTCACCACATTTTTCATATTGTGAACGCACTCATCCACTGTTAGACTAGCATCACAGGGCAATCAGGAGTATGTCTGTAAGGAATTTAACACTGATTGAATAAACTGACCTCTGTAACTGTCAGAAAAGGTACATGTCAAACACAAAGCTCTGCAAAGGATAATGGTGATGAAGAATGTTGTCACATTTTCTGTTCTAAAGAGAAAAATGCAGAATAGAGATGACTTAAAGCATCATTGCTGTTTCTGGCTGATGCAGCCAGCTGCCATCTTTGCACAACTGATTATCAGCGAAGTCTGAGCTTTACTGGAGTTTCATCCTTCTGGCAGAAGGTTTAGAGCAACGGAGAGCAAGAAAAATGGGATGAGCAACCTTTTTAATGTATAAAATTGCTTAATATTTAGGAGACCATTGGTGCTGTTTTTTATTATTATTCCAGTAGTAATAATAGTAATAGTCTGTCTGAAACATGACTGAGCAAGATAAATTTAATTTTATTTTGTTTGTTTATATATTTTTTTCATTTTCCTGATATTATTTTACAGGGAAAATGCAGAACAACACTCAGTGAATAAGAGGTCTGGTTTATTTGCAAGATTGCAGGGCATGTGTACAAGAGCCTTTGTTATTGTTATCCATGGAGTCAATAAGAGACAAATGTGAAAATGCTCATTATCAGGGTTTAAACCAGTGCAGCAGTCTAGTATTATGACGATAATAATACTGCAAAACAAAAAGGAGCTGCCAATTATCATGTACATCACTTAGCCAGTGGTCCAATCAGAGCAAATGTGTCATTTGTGTTTCTATGTACTGTATGTGACACTGACGTATTCTGGGTTATTTGGCAGGCTTTTCATTCATTCATAGAAATACAGCCATCACAGATGCACTTTGGCACATCAGTGTCACTAAGATCACTACACCACTGAGAAGAGCTGGAGTGACGAAAGCATCAGTACATTGTACACATTACTGTCAAACCCTGGACATTTTTTTCTGCAGTAATAAAAGAACAAAACTGTACACTGCACTTTGGTTCTGTCATAACAACATCATGTTTACTAACTGCTTTAAGTGAGATGATTAAATCATCAGGGAATATCCTTCACCCCCTCTAGACACAGTGGGGCCACCTCAGCCTCCAGACAGGCTCATGTGTAGTAATCCCACAAAGTCCTTCCAGTAACCAGGTAATCTGCCAGGCAGACATTACAGCACGGCATATTCCCACATCAACACCATTTACTCTAACCTCTACCAGTGGGTCAGGTCCCACTGACTAATATCAATTTATAATCCTTAACGGGAAACAGAGATTTTAGATTTAAATCTACGTTTCATGTGAACTATTTATAATCTGTGTAAGGAGGCAAATCAGTTTCTATGGATTTAAATATTCCATGGAAAACCAAAAGAAAACAGAACATTTATGGGTTTTTTTCATCACACTTATTTGGCCAGATAAGACAAAAATATATATTACATAAAAAATGGCTACCAATGGCTACCAACCCTGGAATGTGAACATTGCCCTCTAAAGCCGTTGTTAGATGCGTGTCTGATCCTTGTAGACCCATGCGTTTGACCTTGTTAACCTTTTCCCACTACATGCTTGTATGACTCATATCTAATCTGTATCCTTAATCCATAATTTCCAAGCATATGACTCACCAGGGTTTATCAGCATTGTATATTAAGCACAGCTTTTTTTGCTAAGAGATGCAGTTTTGAAAGTGCTGCTGAAAAATCTTTTGATTGAATGTGTTGATGCAAAATAATGCTGCATATTTATAACACACGTGTGTGGACATGGATTTAGGTCAAATTGCAAAATATGTAAACAATGCAACAGATTTATTTGAGTCATACATTAATACACCATAAACCCTGGGTTGCTCTTGAGATTCTGGACTATGACTGGCATCAATAATCACACCAAATTCAAAGTCAAATCATGTGTAAAATATATTCCCACATCATCCAAACATCTATGTCCTGTGTAAATGCAGTATGCTTTATTTATATATTTCATAATTTATTGTCCTATGCAACAAGTTGTTTCTGCTAACATCAATATGATGATAAGATGCTGACCATCTTAGTTCAGCTTATTGCAGTGCTAACATTACAGAAGGGTCACAAATTAACGTAGGCGTGCCTTGGCCTCTGGACTCTACTTGAGGGATTAATACCATCCTTTCAAAAGATAGTCCCTCATTTGGTTTAATGATGATTGTGGAGAGTGCTGTTTAATGTAGTGGTTCAGTATCTCCCATAGGTGTTTGATTGGGTTGAAGTATGGTGACTGCAAAGGCCATAGAATATGATTAATCAGAGGATAAATGCGATTATTCACAACAACTTTGTACTGATTTGCAGTGATACTTCCCTCTAGGATCAAGCATTCAGGCCTGTACCATATTCCTTCATTTTTTCACTTGTAGCACCAAAACAAAAAATATAGATGAGGCTGATGGCAACTTTGTTAGCGTTGTACTTCAGTACCAAATTGGACAAATCAAGATTTAGTCAGAAAAGTCAGAGGCTTGCATAAGTTCATCACAATTAACGCTAAACGTCAGTACCAAATTTTATAACAATCTATCCAATAGTTGTAAAGACATTTCAAAACTACGAATGCCAATCTAATGATAATACTTGACAAAAAGTCAGAGGCTATTGAAGATTTTATAGTAATCTATCCAACTGTTACATTACCATACCAAACTCCATGCTGCTAGCATATCTAAATACCAGATGTCAGATTGAAGTAACTGATTTGGTAGTAACTGTTGTTTAAATACTATGAATATCCCATTGCCTGCTGCATTAATTAACCTGACTCAATCATATCCATATGTTGAACTGATTTAAATGTTGATATATCAAATAACACAACAGAAGACTTAATGCAATAGACTTTTTTATTGGCAATTAAGTAGAATTTAGCTTGAGAATGTTCAAGAGAATG
>JANJYP010026280.1:0-11086 GCA_024605115.1 Rastrelliger brachysoma | reverse complement strand
AGAGCTGCAGCAATTAGTTGATTAGTCAGTTTAAAGGAATGCTGACAATTATTTTTATCATCCTTTGACAGTTTTCAAGCAAAAATATCTCAAATTTGATGTCTCCAGCTTTTTCATGTGAGAATTTAATGAATTAAACGAATATAATACTGTTTGTTTTTTTTTAGTTTTGGATTATTATGGTCCTTACTCAGTGTTTTTACAGACCAAATGATTAATCAGTAATAAAGAAAATCAATCCTGAAGCCTAAAGTCCCCCAGGGATGTGCAGAGACCTTTGCAGGGGCAGGTGCTCAAAGTTGAAACACCATACGAAGATCTCTGCAGAATGAAATATGATTGATAAACTAGAATCTGAAATGAAATCTAGAAATACACTGTACCACGAGTTTGTCAATCTAACAAACTTTATTTATATAGCACTTTTCATACATTAAAACAAAAAGTACATGAAATTGTTTCATAAAGTGGCCTTAATTATTATTCCTTACTAATAAACGAAGTATATATACATATTGAAATAATGTATCTAATCACCTTACACAGTGTGTGGTTAGCTGACGGCTGTAACTTATAAGAGATGTAGATTTAATCTCCAAAGTTACAGGGAGCTGCCTAATTTAGAGGGGCATTAGAAACGAGGTCATTTAGTTTATCTAAATTATTATTATGTTGCATTTTATTCTTAAAGAGCCGCAGAAAGGCTTTCATATGCACACCAAAAAAAAAAATCAAAAAAATTGACAGAAGGGCATTTTGGGCATCAAGAGGCAAAGAGGCAGGTGCTCTAGCACCCACCCCCCTCGCCCCTGCTTGTGTATGAAGTCACCATTATCATTGATCTATTGATATTATTGTTAATTTAATAGACACAGATACAGCGTACATAGACAGGCTAGAACTGTCGATACAAATATGACAGAAGAAATGAAATTATTTTCAAATGTAAAAAAAGGAAGTAAAGTCCATCAGTATCATGAACTCAACACAGCACAGAATAAAGAACAAGATAAGTAAAGACAAACATAAAACTAGATGAGAGTATGTTTTTGTTGCTGAATTAACCAGGATTTGGCGAGCCTCTTGAAGTGAAGTGTGCAGCAATTTCCAAATTGCTCATCTGGTGGAGTATTTCAGCATCTTCCAGATGGTTGACACAACATTTTCCTGCTGAATTTAGAGGCTTAATGTGAGCGGCTCCATTTAGCTAATGTGATTTTTGGTTTTCTTTTCTTCAGACTCGCAAGATGGCTTCTTGGCTGACAGCACACCTGACCAAAGAGGGGCACCAGGTGGCGCTGCTGAGCGGGGAGATGACTGTGGACCAGAGAGCTGCTGTCATCGATCGCTTCAGGCAGGGCAAGGAGAAGGTGCTCGTGACCACTAACGTGTGCTCCAGAGGTGAGAAAGAAAACCGTCTTTAAAACTCGGACGTTAATATTGGTGAGGATCAATCGGTGCTCCCGTGTGTCCTGGAAGATAATTGACCAGTTGTCTAGGCATGGAAAACCCATGGGAAATTAGAGAAAAAGTCAAATGTAATGGGAATAAATATCTCCTCCCTTTGCTTTTCCTCTGCCTTGTGAGTGATGGCAAATAGTTTAGGAAGGCTCTTATTGCTAATGTTGTTAGTGGGAAACGTGGTGGAATAAGCATCGCAGCTATCAATCAGTCAAATATTCTTTTTATATAGCACCTGTCAAAACAACTCAAATGTAATCTAAAGTGCTTTACAGTTTGAGAAAAAAAAAACAACTTAGAAAATAAAGTAAAAATGTACTTGGTAACTATGCAATAAACCGAGTAGATAAAATAATGCAAGGTTAAGAATAGAAGATATAAATGTACTCGTCTGTCATCTGGTTAATATTTCAACTCCTCTTGATTACGTCGACGTCCAGGTATCGATGTGGAGCAGGTGTCACTGGTGGTGAACTTTGACCTCCCTGTGGACATGGACGGGAACGCTGACAACGAGACGTACCTCCACCGTATCGGCCGCACGGGACGCTTTGGAAGAAGAGGGTTCGCCGTGAACATGGTCGACAGCAAGCACAGCATGGATATCATCAACCAGATCGAGATGCATTTCAGTACGTGCCCGTTTCCTTTTTAGTTCTGATTGTGTAGAAACTCAAATATCAGGACACTAAGATGATTTTTCTTGCTTCTTGTCTTCCTCCCACAGACAGGAGGATCACAAAGCTCAACACCGACAATCTGGAGGAGATGGAGAGCCTGATGACTTGAGCGCTTCGTCTCCGTGCACTTCCTAACTCTGAAGCAGTTAGACGTGTTACCTCAAATGTTACTTGAGTTCTTTTTCCAGGGTTCATTGTTTGCATGATATTGTTTACAAAAGATGCGTGCTAATGTTTGACTATGCAATCTTCTTCCACAGCAGTAACTTTTTTTTTTCATTTTAAGATTAAATCTGATTTGTCCGACTTTTTGATTGAACACTGAAGTCACCTTAAGCCTTAAAATGTCTCCTAGAGACGTTAAAAACTAACCACTAGCTGTTAAAACAGCATCTTAGATGGGTGGTGCTAATACACTTTGATTTGCTGTGTCGTTTGATTGTATGAGGTGAGTTTACTAGTGTGCGTATCAACTTTAGATGTTTGCATGGTTTGACCAAGGTTTCTTACTTTAAAAATATCCACGAGTGACTTGAAGCATTTTAAGTGTGAAAATGCCTGTTTCAGCTTAGTGGTAGTTGACTTCTTTCTTTCTCCATCATTCAGTTTGATGCTTTATGAGACTGACTCTAGAGCGGTTGCTCAGTTTTTGTGTGAACATAAAAAAAATAAATAAATACACTGTCAAACGTGAAGCCTGTTCAGACTGTTCAGTTTATTGCTCTTGAAATGCTGCGGACAGGTTTTTGAACTTTTAACAGTTTGATTGATTGTTTTATTAAATGTTCCAGAGTGAACTGGTGTCATACATCTTGAGTTTATGTTGAAAGATGTTTGATTAGTCTTTAAGTGTTATTTTTCCACCTTCATCACACATNCATACATCTTGAGTTTATGTTGAAAGATGTTTGATTAGTCTTGAAAGTGTTATTTTTCCACCTTCATCACACACGGACATCTTATCCATCCAGAAATAATGTGACTCAGTTCAGTCGGGTACAATATAACACTTGAGTGCTTGCTATTTTTCCTGTTTGATGTACGTTAATCACATTCCTTTTTATCTGTTGTGTCTAGACTCATGACTCAACACACGCTGGTTTCTAGAAGCACAGTCACAACGTTACAGCTAATATTTACCGTATTCATGTTTACACACTTGAGGAAGCAGGACAGTAGTTTTAGTATAAAAAAAACCAATGTGATGATAGATCCACATATTTTCAACCCTTAATGAGCAACTGTGTTATGAGCTGCTGTGTCTGCANCACACTTGAGGAAGCAGGACAGTAGTTTTAGTATAAAAAAAAAACAATGTGATGATAGATCCACATATTTTCAACCCTTAATGAGCAACTGTGTTATGAGCTGCTGTCTCTGCGTCCTAATGAGAAACTTTAATTTGGCATTTAAGAACATTTAAAGGAAAGGTGTGGAAATGGGCCAATGAACAGGCTGCTGTTGCATTTGTCATCATGCCCGGTGAAAATACAATATGATTATACAATGGTGTTAAATGTCAGCAGCTACTGAGAAGTAGTTAAGTTTATATACATAAACCAGATGTTCATGTTTAAATCAATACATGACACAATGTGTTTACTGTGCTGCTTCAATCAAAATATGTCATTGTGAAGGTCCTAATAGGGGTGCAGTGGTTAAATACAGACATATAAAATGCATTTTAATACACACCTGGAATATTATTAGGCTGCAATTTATGATAATTTTGAGTACTATTTTAGATTTATTGGCTCAATTCAGTTTATTATCACAGATTAAGATTACATAAACCAGAAAATATTCACATTTTAGGAGCTAGAATCAGCAAATATGACCTTTTCCTTCCCGTTAACCCTCCTCCTTCCCATTGACAACTTTTGTCGTACGTGACTCATCACCCAATTCTGTGTTTGACCTTTTCAACCAACCTCATTCTAACTTATTACCACAGATTTTATACGTATTTTTTGGAAATTATTGTATAATAAGGCTCATCGAAATGAAATTATACCTCATTTTTGAGTTAACGTGTGTTGTCTTAGGGGTCAATTTTGACACAGGAGGACAACTAGAGGGTTAAAAGAATGACTAACAATTAATAGTAATAGTTGCTGGTTAGTTGGCAATCGATTATTATGTACAATAAATACAGCGAAACAAGTTATCAAAATGAATTGGTGGATTTAAAGGTAGTGATTTAGCTTTAGTAACCAGAGAAAAGAGGACCCTGTGCACACATAAAAACCACCAGGTAGTCCCATTTCAATTGCAAAACTTTTTTTTTTAGTGATTCAGGCTCCCTCCTGCTCCACCTCACTGTCAGTCTGAGAGATGCACAACACGGACCGGTTCATGATTCCACACTGGGCCAAAGTCATATCCATATCTGTGAATGTCTTCCGTGGCACGTCCATGGTCTCAATGATAACTTCTCCATACTTGGTCCCATACCTGGCCTCTGCGCTGGCTGCCACCTTGTGCAGAGGGTCTAAAGGATCAAAAAGCTGCTGATACCTCCCTCCACATGGTGCTCTGATGACTAGCAGCAAACCACCAAAATAGCTGCATTTTTGTAACTCTTTAGTCATTTTTGAGTCTGGATCAGGGTTGATGGTGTAGGTGGAAGGCATAGCTGAGGTGAGATCTGGCTCTTCATACCTGTGACTTTGCTGCAGGAGACCATCATCAGACAGGTGCAGCGTTGACATGTGTGTATCCAGACTTTTTCCTTGATTCTCATCTGATCGCTTCCCCTCGATAGATGGAAGCACTTTGTACTTGTTTAAGGACAGAGGTGGAGCAGCAGGAGCTTGTTGCAACATCTGCATGACTTGATCCTGGCTCAGCTGACTGGCCTGCCACATTATGGGCTGGGACTGGGAGCGCAGGTTTCTCTCTGGCCTTCTGTTTCCAGACTCAGGCGGTCTGTCTGTGCCCCCTTCATATACAGAGGTGTCGACAGCAGGTCTGCTTCTCCCTTTGGAGGATTTAGGTCTTGTTAAATGCATTAATAACCAGCTGTTAAGGTTTCTTCCTTGCAGTTAGAGAGATGTTGTTGCTCGGCTTCAGTCCTTCATGAAAAAGAGCACAGAAAGTTAAAACACAACAATAAGACAGTGTTAAAAGCTGTCATATACAACACGGAACACTAAAAAGCACGCTAATGTTGCTAAATTTAAGGTTAAAGAAGTTAAAATGCGTTGTCTACCCGTTTACTTTTGTGTCGCTTTCCATACACTTTCACAGCGTCAGCAGGAAGCTCCGCTCAGCGTCAGCGCGGTTACCATGGCACTGTGGCCGCCCGGTTACCATGACGACGGCCTGCTGCTGGAGACATGGAGCCTCCTGCTGTCAGAGGTCTGCAACTGTGATACAGGACGCTGTGCACACCGCTAACCTTAAATGAAGCTTGTCAAATCAAATGTTTAATGTGCTAAAGTAATGTCTGTAGTTTTCTTTTCTTTCTTTCTTTCTTTCTTTCTTTCTTTCTTTCTTTCTTTCTTTCTTTCTTTCTTTCTTTCTTTCTTTCTTTCTTTCTTTCTTTCTTTCATATCATTGTCACATATCAAGTCTACTACATTTTCCAGATACTTGGAATGAAATATCTTAAGGTTGTCTTGCCAAAATTAAAGTTTGCAACTAATACTTTTATATATTTGCTAATATTTTAATGCAGTATCTTATTACTTATTTCACCACTGGTCTTCTTTTTTTACCAAGTAGGACTTAGATACAGTACATTTCTTTGTCTGTGAATGACAATACATTTCTTCACATTGGGTTTTAATAAAGGAAAAAGTAAGAGAAAAATGGTTGATGATGATTTTCACTTTTTATTTTTACAATGAGGAAGTAAACCCAGTGTCGACAAGAGACAAGGATGGAAATATTCAACAGTGATGTGTTGTGGACGTTTGATGACCAAAGTAATATATGAAAATCTATAAACTCATGAACATAAAGGACACGATTATTACAAATACATGATATTTGTAGTGAAGTTACCTCTTCATCTACTTTAGACAACAGGTAACAAACTCTTCACAGGTAACACGCCAAAGTGTTTCTGACAATGAATCAATAATTAAATTGTAAAAAGTCAATTTACCATCACAAACTTACAACCACCAGGTGGACGTTTTTCATTAAGCTACGCTGTTTGTAACCAAATATATCAGTTTTAAGTAATACCATGTATATTTATATACACAACATATATTATTGTAAAACAATACACCATTCACTTCAAATAATGAGTAACCCATTATTGATACGTTTACCGTAAAACTTTAACATCAGCTATAAACATAGCATGTTTTACCATTTATACAGTAAATGAATATATGCACTGAGATCATTAACAGTGGGGTTAACAGCTCCGAGTCCACAAACCATCAACTTTTGTTTTATTATTCACCAAAAAAAAAAAAAAAAAAAAAAAAAACCCTCACCGAAACAAGATTTCAGTTTTTTTCCACCAAAAAATACAAAAAAAAAAAAAAATTAGAGTAAAATTATTCTCAGTATATTTTAGTTTGCTTTTAGTTTTTACTATTTTTGGTATCATTTGGCCTGTTTCGACTTTTTTTTTTTTTTTTTGCCATCGTAGAGTTAACTGCAAACTGTTGCTCTCACATTAAGGCTGCAGTTAGCTCATCTTTTAACTTTAAAGTTAGGGCTTTTGCATTTTTAGTAACTACTTACTAATTCAAAATTTAACTGTTACAGCAGCATAAATCTGTTAAAATCTAAATAAGTGTTTTCAATCTTATGACTTATAGGGTGCAAAACTATAATCATGATTGGTCCCTGTATCTCCAAAGTAGAATTTTTCAACTATGTCAAAAAAAAGGAGGTGAAACGGTGAAAACAAGCAGGCTTCTGGACCCCACCGTCGTTTCCTTTTATCCATTTAAATTTTAAAAAATCTACACGATGATGATTAAAAAGATCATTCATAAGTGCGTTATCTAGAGAGTACAGATCACCATGCAGCATTAGGATTAACAGTAGTTGTATGTTAAAAAGAGGGAATGCAGTAGGGATACATTAGTGTGAGTGAAATTATGTTCGTGCACAACACTGTACTGATCATACACATATCCCTCAAATCACCAAACTGTAGCAGCAGCTAGTTTGACAGCTTATTATCAGGACCTTAATCCTGTCACATATGAAGTATCAAATCCTAGCACGCCTTTCTCTCTACGGTAAGTCGAGCAGGTTATGTTGAGCATAAAGGTCCTCTGTGATCTGATACACCTCAGAGATGAGAGGTAAAGCTTCTCCCAGCATGGCCACGACCTGCTCCGGCTGCCCTACATTCATCACTTCAAAGAAAGCCAGTCGCCCGGGGAGCATACAGAACGCCATGCCCGCGGCTTTACGGACCACCCAGGGATGGTGCTGGGAGAGAGACTCGTTGTAAGCCTCCGCGCACATGACGGAGGTTTTAGATTCCTCTGTGCTGGTACGGAGACGCTCCAAGAAGAGCTCCAGCCACCTCAGCGCACGGTGGAGCCTCAGCAGAGTACGGCAGCCCGACTCCGGATGACCGCCTCTCTTGGTGAGGTCGACCAGATCGTTCTCAAGCTCGTATTTGACCATGGACTGGAAGGTGACGTAGTGGGAACCGTTTTCGCCGTTCAAGTGATTCACCAGGATCTGGATCTTGTAAACAGCGTCTTTAGATATGAAGCCGAAGACGCTTCCCAAGCTGTTCAGAAATCTGTTAATGGGAAAAAGGAAGAGTGTTGATTTATTAGTCACATTTAATAGACTGAGTAACTTTGGATTTCACGCTCTAGTACACGCAAAACAAGACACGTGAAGACATCAGCTTAGTGTCTCAGTAATTAAAACCTGCACTTTTACTATTTTTCTGACAACTCTTAGATCAGCTGATAATAAAAATAATAAGTAGCTGCACCTGTAACTGAACATCAGTGTCATCCCCGGTGTTCACTTTAACAACAGAGATCGTTGAGTATTTTTAAACTGAAGCATTTAATAGACTGTGACAGCTGAGGGTAGTAAATTAGAGCTGGAACTATCAATTAGTTAAGCAAAGGGGATTTAATTTACTGTTTTAATAAAAGGAATGCAGGTTTTAGTCCTTTTTTTTTTTTAGACACAAACACAGAAATTTGTTGGTTGCAGCTTCTTAAAAGTGATGATTTGATACTTATCTGGGTCATACATGATAATAACTGAATAACTGAAGATGTCCAGCCACATGCATATCTTACTAGTATCTGACCAGTGCAAATGTTATGCCCTGGTTTGTCCTCCTACACCTTCATACTTGATGCAGTGGCAGGGCATAATTTCACAATCATGTGACTTTATCATGTGAGGATTATGAAGAGCCAAAGCACTGGTACCCAACCTTTATTTGAGCTAGTATGACTCTTTATAGACATCTAAATAAAGTTGTGTATGAACTAGACCTGCAATAATTAGTCAAATAATCCATTAAAAGTCTATTGAGAAAAACTTAATCACCATATATTTCTTAATATTTGTTTTGTGGGGGAAACATTCAATGACTTTATCTTTGACTTTTGGAAACATTGATTGACATTTTTCATCCTTTTCAGACATGTTATTGACCAAATAACTAATCGATTAATCAATCAATAGATGACTGAAGAAAACAATTGACAGTTGCAGACCTATAGTGAATGTACAATGCTGTAAATTGCTTTAAAATATAATCACTCCACACACATACAGAGTCTACAATGATTGATATATTCAACATAAGCTGCAAGAATTGACCTTAAGTCACTTACTTTATTAGTCCACGCCAGCCAGCAACGTAATGTTCAAGGTAAACTTCTTTATTTTCTGACAGACACAGTTTGAAAGTGCTGAGCACCTCCTTTAAGCAGAATTTCTGATCTTCTGCAGCCACTGAATCAGCCATGGTGTGTTATCAGGAAGTGCTGCTGACAGATGAACCAACAGACGATAAATTAATGAGAAAATGTTTTAAACGGGAACCAACGAGTCTGTGATCGATAACAAATGTCCGCACTGAATTAAGTAGTCTAATAACAAAGATTTACCTGCGAGAAAACTTTAAAATGAACGGAAATTTAAGCATTTCTCTCCGCTGCTCCGTGGACAGACAGGTCGTCTACCTAATCCAGCGCTACTGCGCAGCCGCAAAGTCCAACCGGGAAACGCCGGAAATTGGTTACGTTGCCTTCAAATTAAAAGCGTTAGTATGTAAAGGGCAAGTTCGCAGTTTTTCATGTTTGATATAAAACAATAATAATCTACAAAAAGCACTTAAACAGGCTTGTTTTCTGCGCTCATTCATCTTATATACACTGGCTAGTCACATGGTGAAATGCAGATCAAAACATATAATCAAGGCAACTTTATTTGTAGTGCACATTTTGTACGCAACTCATACTCGAAGTGCTTTACAGTGTGGTTAAACAACAAAGTGTACAAGTTAAATAAGATGAGATAAAAAGGTGAAATAACATTTAAAATGCTTTTTTTAGTTTTGGCTTAAAAGTAGTCAGACTCTGAACTTGTTTAATATCGCACTGTATTTTACTTTTATTGCACTGATATTATCTCTCTTGTATTATTATAATTATCATAATATTGAAGCCTGTAGCTTGTTTATGCTTTTTACACTCTTTTCTTAAAATTGTCCTGTATTTTGCTGCTTGCTGACTGTGCTGCTTCTGTAAACTGGTTGCAAGGGATAAATGAAGTCTTTTTGAATTTAATTAATTAAAAATCCATGTGCTTCATATTTGCTTTTGTGGCAGAGACCCAACATTTCCCCATGAGCAAGCAACTTGGCAAGCAAGCAAGTAATGAAAGAAAGATGGGAAGAAAAAAGAGAGATGGTGGAGAGGTAATCAGCTTGTTGCAAACTCACTGCTGGATGTTACTAAATCCTACATGGAGCCTTACAGTCTTTCTGTTTAGTTAGGCGCCAGACTTTCAGCATTTCATCTTGATTTTTAATTGTAATTTTGGTTTTTGCATATAGTGATATTTGTGTGTTTTGTGTGGGCTTTTGAATTACCTTTTCATGTTTTCTCTTGTAAAGGAAACCGTGATTTATGTCTGTGAAAAAACACTAGCCTATATAAATATATTAACATTACTTGTCTTGTCAATTTTAGATTGGGAATATTGTTTCAGATACACTTTTAAAAACATTTTTGTAGAGAAATAGAGTTAAAACATTGTGAAGCTCATCTTTGAATGTGCTGCAGGTCTAGTTACAGTAACATTGACTTTTATTTTGATAGTGCTAGTATCGGAAGTCTTAAAGCGGGTAGTTTGACACTGATGTGCAGACTTCATGTGAAATATCCACATGTATACAACAATCTAGACAATAAATATTTCTTTATAATCTAGTTGTAATTCATCGGAAGGAGTCGGGGTGTCTGTATTTCCTAACTGAGCCTCATTTAACATCAGAAACAAACCGCTCCGATGAGAAAACATGCCTGAAATTAAAGTAACACCGCTGGGTGAGTGTACAGCTACTTAGCATCTACAAAGCTAGTTCCGTCAACATTAACTACGTACATAACTTTAATGGTATTTATTTGATAAGTATGCACCCCCTTTAAGTAATAGTAACATGTGCATTTGTTGTTTAAAGTGCTTAAAACAGCTTTAAAATGAGCAGGTTTACTATTAAGCTGCAGCTGTTAGCCACAGGAGCTAAAGTCAGTGGTCATACTGGTGGTGCGTTTACTGTCTAGTGTGTTTTTAAGTTGTTTTTTCTCTCTCACCACTAACTTCAACTTGTTCTCTCTCCAAGGTGCTGGACAGGATGTCGGCCGCAGCTGCATCCTGGTCTCTATCGGAGGCAAAAACATCATGTTGGACTGTGGGATGCATATGGGATACAACGACGATGTGAGCAAATAATAATAATAACAACTTTATTTCTA
>JANJYP010026274.1:0-20391 GCA_024605115.1 Rastrelliger brachysoma | reverse complement strand
AGAGATATGAGCTTTTGCAAGTGAGCTATAGTGTTGTGCTGTAATGATCTTAAGAGTTTTGAGAATGTAATTTCTGTTTCATGAAATGAGCCAAACCAACGGAGGAAAACTGTAAAAGCCGCCATATACTGTATACAAATGTTACAAATGTACAAATGTTGACGCTGTGAGTTGAGTACTTCTTACTGGTGTCTCAACACTGTAATGAATCTCAAAATATCAGCATATGGTCACGTTAACAAGCATTGTGGACATCAGTGTCAATCATTTCAAATTCAGTGCTTGGATATTTTCTCATGCCTGACAGGTGGAGTGCAGGTGTCTCCCATTTCATTCAGTCTCACATGTCATGAGGGACAACAGTTTTTTAGTTTCAATGTAAATGCTACATTATATTTTGCTGATGTAATCTACAGTGAACATACCAATTTAAAGGAAAATGTTGCTACTGTGGTATAAAGTAGTAAAAGTCACAAATGAGTAGGCCTACACATATGATGAACCAACATCCTGACAAGAGACAACCAGAATTTTTACCTTAAAGAATTAACCTTCATAACCACAATAGGAAATACTTCACATCACTTCCTGGTTGATAGTCTCAACAAGAAACAAACTTTTTAACAAGTTCAACACATTCCTGTTAAATATAAGAGTATATTCTAGTTTTAAATGTTTGGCGTCCATGTTTCTCCAAAATGAAACCACTGCACTGGATTCAAAGATTAATTTGACTGTTAAGCACATCTTGGTAGGGATGCTCCAATCAGTTTAAAACCAGTTGATATTGATTATCAGGTTACAGATTACTCGGTGGACAGATCTGTGGTCGAGACGGTTCATATCTTTGTCTTTGCCCCACACAACAATACCCACTAATAGACACAAGATGGCACTGTTGTGAGGCTATTTCCGGTGCAGGCCTCGTCAGCCAGCGTGGGACCGGAAATAACTTTTTTTTTAATGCTCGCCTGCTCCTGAGGGACTCTGGTATTATGGTCCGGGTTACTTGCAGACCGCCCTCCTGCTCATGTGCTTTCTAATGAAGCTGTTGATAAATCGAACAACGTGTCGATGTTAGTGTTATCTGCCATATATGAGGGATTACGTTTTATATATGAATAGGTTATAACACATAAACAATATTCTGGAGCTACAGAAAATAGCCTATTTCTTTTTAAAAAGCAGTATGAGTTCACTTTTTTCATTTGTCATAAGAGTTAAAGTAGGTCTAGTTTGTTTGTTTAACTTTAAAATCCAATCAACAAAATACATAAAAAAATGTCATACAAAAATAAAACAAAGGATAAAGCTAATCAAAAATGTTGGCTGAAGCTCCAGCATATTTTTCCTACACCTTTTTGCTTCAAAACACAGAAAATCTCAAACACCTTAGTTAAGTAAAACTAAGTAAGTACAATTTCATAATAATAATGCAAACTAACACAAAAAACACACGCACAAAAATAGGTGCGAAACAGGTAATGGAGAGGTCACAGTAAAATGTCTTCGGTCAAGTATTTTAAGCTAACATAGGTGAAAACATTCCTTGTTTGGCTAAAAAATGGTCATCCACAGTTACTTATTGCCTCTGTAACACTGGCAACATAAGAGCACCCCAAGAGCTTTAATATGCTATTTGAAGAGGCCATCAGACTGTATCTCCCTCTGGCGAATACTTTAACAAGTCTTATTAGTGCTTGTGTGTAATGTGTGGCAGAGAGGAGAATGTACTCATTACTGATTCCATACTGTGGTGTGAAATCATTCAGACCTGATGCCTCGTCTTATTTTAGTAATAGAACTTCACACTGTACAAGTTTTCTCTTCAGGTCCAATGTGGTACATTATTTTAACAACATAAAATCCTATTTCTGCCACTAAAATATATAACATTCAATCTTCAGCTATGATAAAGGTACGAATGTGTTCTATAACATTATTACATTAACTTAAGCAATTTTATCAAGATTTGTTATATTACCTATTCACTCACTACAGTATGCATTACTGTAGATATTTATATAGACATAATACTACAAGTATAACATGTATATCTCATATGCATATCTACTTTGTATTATTCATTATACTTGTAGTATTCAGCACACTGAAGAACAAAATAATGCGTCCCCATGGACAGAAAAAAATGAGGTATATAAATCTGAATACTACAGTTCCTACTATGTCAACAAGACATCTGACAAGTCTTAGTTTCACATTATCAGTATACTCAGCTCACCGTGGTCAGGCAAAGGTCTCAAGCAAACAGTACAGTAGATAATTAACCACTGCCTTTAACTCAGCATGGAGTTTGTTCAACTGAGTGCTTCAGTGTAACATTGACTGGTCTGCCATTTTCTCATTGCATCCAATTTCAAACTGTAAAAGTGGGGCTACACATTTTTTTTGTCTGATACTATTTGTTAATCTTATCACTTTAGCTTACTTTAAACATCTGTTCAAAAGGTTTATAAGCTACCATAGGGTGGCAGTGTCAAAGTTTAAAACTTTCCTGTTACAGTCTTAGTGTCTACAAGTCAAAATGTCTGCTGTGAAAGGTGACCATTTACGTTATTAATTACACCTGTGCTTGTCTGCAGTGAAAAAGATCTTTATTCTAACTGGGTGTTTTCCAGGTTTGAATATAATGGTGTGTCTTTGTGAGCACAGATGATGATTGAAAACAGATATGTTCTACAAGGTTTGCTTTATTGTAACGGAAAGATCAGTGCAAAGCTTTAAGGGTCTAGATAAGTGCATTTAAGACAGCTGAACAATATGTTGACAGCGAATGACTGGGTGTCTTTGCTTCTCCATTCTATGTCATAACTATCTTCATTCATGTTGGAAACTACTGGAATGAGCTCCTGTTTCAGTTTGTTGAACTCCACCTCAGCCAAATGTGGTGTTGTTCCAGGCCACATTGGCGGCGTCCATGTCTACGAAGTTAATATAAATCCTGAAATAGACACAAAAATAGGTTAATGAGATTGGACATTAACAGTTAGTGAGGTATATGAGATACAAGGGTGTCCATGTCTGTGTATTTCTGTCAGGCTTTTGCTCATCAAAGTATGCGCAATACTGTGTGTGTTAACTACCTGTCAGCAGAGATGCTCAGGTGTTTATTGAGCAGTCCACACAGTAGTTTAGAGTATTGCTTGTTGTGAGCACCGCTGATCTTGCCAATACTGTGGAGGGAGCAGAGTGCACATGGGTCTCCCTTTCCTCCAAACATCATCATTTGGTCAGCGTTGATATGCACAGCAATGTACTGGTGATCACAAGACAGATACAAATTAGACCACTGTTGCTGTACTGAAGATTGGTCTATGCTGTTTCCTATGTACCTTTGAGTCAGAAATATTGATTCCCCTTCCTGTATATTCATATATTTTAATCTCTTGTATGCATTGGTCTCATTTTTTGAATTTTAATTTGTCCCATCATTTTTATTCTTTATCTTTATGTTCTCACTTGTTCTGTTATCAGCTTGTCAATCAACTATACCAGCCTGTAAGAAAGAATAAAGTCTGATTGATTTTCCATGCACAAGCTAGTTTTAGTCCCTATGTGTTACGAATTGGCAGAAAACTCACTCAGATTGTACATTTATATTTCCACAGCTATAGGCCTGTGGGTGCTAAAATTATGTTATTCTGTCCTTTAAGTTAATAAAAGAAAGAGGAAGCATGTCAGTTGAGTTTAACTTGTGAGTTAAGAGCACTTACTCCACTGATAAATCATCTACTCATGCTTACTCAGTGCAGCCACTGGTGTGTTTGCGTTGCACATGATGTATGTATCCATTGTTAGCTGCAGTTACATAAAAAATCAGGCCTGGGGCGCAGGATTCACACTCAACAGAATTGTGAAAGTCATCAAGATAATCTATATTGGTGATAGTCAATATGGATAGCCCCTCGAATTTCACAGTGACACCAGAGTGAGCAAACTGATGCAGGAACAAGCAGATTACCCCAGACCTACCTGTGCAGGTTTGCCCATTGCTTTGGCCAGCTCCTCAGTGGCCTCAGACAGCAGAGATGCTGGCACCTCGCTTTTGGCCACGTTGGTGTTCACTACGAACATCGGCATGTTTGCTCTTTCTAGCGCTCTCTTTCTTCCTGCTCCTCACACAAACCCGTCTGCAGGCGGAGGAACGACGCAAAGACTAATCATCCTCTCCCAGCGGCAAAGTGACCACAGTGCCCCCTACGTCCTGGAAGATGAAACACCAACCAGGTCAGAGATAGGTATTTTTCTGGTAATAGTTGATTTTTAAATTAGTAAGTTTTATCTAATTTTTTATTGAAATGTTTAGTTTTAATTAATGTTATAGCGTTTGTAAAGAAATAAGTAAATATTGTGTTTTTATTGTGTTTTTAAAGGAACATGTGTTTTACCATATTTATTGATACATGGTGCTCCTTATTTTTTTTGCATTTGTCTAAAGTTCACTGTTTTTTTATAACTATACTTGTATCTAATTTAACTCATTGCTGTTAATTTTTGTCACTAATGTATTTTTTTCTTTTGTTTTCTTCTGATGGTTCTGTTAGGACTACTTTTGCTCGTTGATTTACTATATAAGTGGTCTTGTGTTTCATTGCGTTTTATGTGATTATTTGCTTGTTGATTTAAAAAATATCGCCACTAAAAAAAGTAAAAACAGCAATTATCTCAGCCGTCGCGGTCACACAAAAATAGAAGGTGATGTGTGAAATAATCCTGAGCGTTGCTCTCCTGGGTGCGGCTGCTCTTCACTGTAGGGTAATTACGGTACTGAGCATGCGCAGTTTCCTCAAGCATCAGTGAGCACAGCTGAAGGAGGCGAGGAGGAAACAGAGGCAGAGAGGGAGAGACAGTGGAGAAGTTGGATGGCACTTTCCTTTGTCGCCGTGTCTCTGATTTTCGACTAGCGAGTAACATTATCTCTATTCCGTGAAAACACACGGTCTGCCGCCGCTTCACGTTTGCTCCTCCTGATTTCATCCAACAAACGGTGCGTATATGAAAAGCTAAATTAGCCTGGCTGCTAACACGATCACTTTCCAGCGTTACGGAGAGGCTGCTGCTCGTCTCCCACTTCAGTATTATTGTATCTTGACCAGTATTACAAGTTCATTAGCAGGTCTTGATTTTAGTATATACCAAACTATAATACCACCTTTGTACCTCTTAAACAATCCGATAAAGCTGCAGTCTTTAAATGACAACTGAGATAGCTTGTAGTGGTATATAAAGTAACGTTATTTTTGTATTTACATTGATAACGAGGACTGCATTTGGTTATCACATCGATAACACAACGAGAAACTTTTGTGATCCCATTGGCAAAACTAGGTTAGATGTTTTCATGGTTATGATAAGCTGTTATTGATCCGTCCTCAGGTCGGACCTGTGGCCAGGATGATGGAGGAATCGGTGAGCACATTTGAGACGCATCTGACGGCTGTGATGGACAGTCTGATCCGAGCCTCGGTGTGTGAGATCACCAAACTCTTCCAGGAGACGGTGAACGACTACCTGGTGGAGCTGTCCCTCAACAGGAAGGAGAACGAGGCTCTCAAACTGCGACTGAGACTCACTGAGAGCAAGCTAAGGACCGAGCGAGTGTACGGGCTGGGCTGGGCTGCACACCGCCGCAACGCTGGCCTGGCGGCGGCAGCACAAGAGGACGGAGCTGGGGGGAAGCAGAAACGAAAAGTTGTGGGGGCCCGTAAGTATTTCTGGTGGCCTTTGCTCCCAAACAAGGGGCTTAGTCACATTTAGTTAGTGTCACGTTGTAAAGCTGACATTACAATGAAGTGGCACCTTGTTTAAATCCATAATAGTGTTTCTTAATGTGAGAAATTGGGTTCTTGCTGTGCAGTCAGGGCTTATGTGAAGACGCACTTGTTTTGTTGGAAACCATCTGGCAAGAGCTGATCTCTCCCTCCTCTCTCCCTCCTCCCTTCCTCCTCCGCCTCCTCTTCATGTTCTCTCCCTCTGTCCTTCACCTCCCCCTCTCTTCTCCTCTCTCTCTCTCTCCACTGCATTCTGTCCCTCCCACTCCTCTGTGCTTTTGCACACTCTCTCCCTCCCTCCCTGCTTTGCTCCTCTCACTCCACTTCTCTCTGTCTCTCTCCAACTCCACCTCCTCCCCTTCCCGCTCCTCTCTCCTTCACGCCCTCTCCTCCCTGCCTCTCTCCCTGCCCCCACCTCCTCCAATACAATTCTCCTGCTCTGTTCTCTCCTTCATCACGTTGCACACACACACATACTCCCCTTCATCTCCTCCCCCTTTCCCCACCTCCTCCACTCCACTCCTCTCCCGCTCCTCTCCACTGCCACTATAATTACACACTCCCTCTCCACTTNTCTCTCTCTCTCTCTCTCTCTCTCTCTCTCTACCCCCACCCCCCCCTTCTGCCTCCTCAAACATGTGCTCCCTTTCCTCCTACTCCTCCTCCTCTCTTCCCTGCGGCCCCTTCCAACTCCACTTCTCCCTCTCTTCACTGCCTGTCTCTCTCCTCTCCTCCCCGTCACGTGTTATTCTCTCCTTCGCTCCCTCATGTCTGTCATTCTACGCCCCCTCTCTCCTCACTCATTCATCATGTTCACTACTCCTCCTCCTCCTCGCCATGCTCCTCTTCCTCCCTTCCCCCAACCTCCTCTCTACTCCTTCAACCCACTGCCTCTCAAACCCCCTCTTCTCCTTCGTCATCTCCCACTTCTCCACCCTCTTTTCTCCTTCATCTCTCTTTGCTGGCCTTCCAATCATCTCCTCCCACTTTTCTCCCACTCATGTTTCATTCTCTCTCCTTCCTGTCTCCTCTGTCTCCTGCACTCTCCCTCCTCACCTCACTTTCTCCTTCCTCTCTCACCTCCCTCCCACCCTTCCTTCATCTTCCTGTCTTCTCCCCAGGAGGCAAGTCAAAAAAGGGCCCAGCAGCAGCCTATGGCAAAGGCTGGCCTGGAGGTGTGTGGGAGGAAGGAGGAGGAGGTGGCGGCAGTTGCGGTGGGGGAGGAGGAAGCGGAGGAGCTGTGGGGATGGTAGCAGGAGCAGGAGGAAGAGGGGGGAAGGAGGCCAGGGAACTGTACCTCATCCAGTTCCCCGGGGGCGAAGAGGATGAGGGAGGGATGGCGGAGGACGATGAAGGGGAGGGCAGCCTCAGCGGTGAGGGGGAGGAGACGACCAACATCAAAGAGGAGGTGAGGGAGACGAGCTTTCTCGGAGGAGGAGTAGGAGGAGTAGGAGGAGAAAGTGGCACAGCATCTCTGCATCACTCAGCAGCTTCATATAGGATGAGAAAGAACGCAGACAGAAAAAGAAAGAGATAAAACAGAGAGACAGAGTTTAGCTTGTGTTCTCCAGTCATCAAATCACTGCAGAGATGGAGTGGATAAAGGGAACACTATTGATTTGATATTTAGCTTCCCGATGAGCCCTTTGAGTGCGGCTCTCCACATTTCAAGAGCAGCAAGCTTTTAGGTGGAAATACTACTGGCAGAGGTGAAAAGCTGCTTGCTATTCCACCACATGACCAAGTGGCAGGAGCACAGATCCACTTTTCACTTTTGTTACGTAGTTGAATATTCAGAGCATGCAGAATGTCTCCCTGTCAAGTATTTCAAAGTGATTTTGGTAGCTAATAAAATTGCTGTTAGGAATTATAACCACAGAATCCCCAAAGGAAAATGATGTAGCTTTTTCTTATGCACTTTGTAAACATATATTGAGGTAAAGTAATGATGTCTTTGATGAGGGTTGCATATAAATTAACAGAAAATTAAAACACACACACACAGTCAAATCCACTTTTAAAATTGCATAGCTTTCTTTACAAACAATACACAATACATGCACTGCAAAGGGGTAGAAAACATGTTACCACAATATAATAGATTATATGTTGACTTTTTCAGTATTTAGAAATGAAGCCTTGCTGGAAACTAGTCAAAATATAATTTTTGGGTTAATCTGTTCATACCACTTGTCAAGCCCTTTCAACACATCTGTCTCAGTCTTTCATCCATGGCTGGCTAACACTAAGCATGGAATCACGGCTAGAAAATGGCAGCTAGTAGGAATACATATATACAAAGATACCCCCACAGATAGTGAGAAATTAACTGTGAGTGTCCCCAATAGATCAACAGGCAACACAAGTTAAAAGCACAGAAGCTGTTGCCTGAAAATAACATGAACACATGTAGTATGAAATTCCTGCACAAGAAAAACTTACTCTCTCTGGATGTTATATTAATAAAGTTGGCATGTATTAAAACCTTCCAGTCTCCTGAAAGTATGCCAGACAATGTAAATATGCCAGATGTGTTACATTGGTGCAAAAATTCATAAGACACTGACAATACAGGTTTTGAAGTATTATTTATCAGCCACACAAGATTATAAAAAGTGACTGCACACCTGTTTATTTTCTTCTGTGAAAAGTGTAATAAAATGATGCTTTTTTTTCAAAACTTGAAATCATCAGTCTGCACCTTTTTATTAGCTGTCACCAAGTTGCATACTGAAACTCTGAAGGTATGTCACTCATCACAGAAGCATCAACTATAGAGCAAAGCAAAATGTTCTTTCCTCACCAGGTTCTACAAAATTATGTCACCCTCCAGTACTTTCATAAAAAGCGACTCTTGACAAGTTTGCAACAGCTAAAAGCTAATTCAGCACTCTAAGCTAACCAGCAAGTGTCCTTCTTGAGATATTGAACATTTTCTACCCATTGCTGTTGTGACTTATGTAGTTCAAAATCATAAAAACTACTTCTCATCAATCTATCCAGAAGCACTCATTCATTTGGGTTTGTTCTCTGTTCCTGGCGTGCATGCTCATCTCACCGATGACATTGCATGCTTGTGTCTATAATTCTCTGTGCTTCTCTGTGCAGTTTGCTCAAACAGAGGGCTATCAACCCGCCTCTCTCAAACTTATCAAGGAGGCTTTGAAGATGGACCCGCCCAACCAGAACCTCCACACAGGCTCTAGAGCCCAAAGCGAAGGTAAAAAGCCCAGGACACACTGATTGAGGGAGGGGAAGAGCAATAGTTTGAAATAAAGTGGAAATGGTTGCTTATGTCAGCTCTCCCTCTCTTCTCTGCATGTCTCCTCCCTTCTCTGTCTCTTCTCAGGAGAGCTATCAGATCGTCCTCCGACCCTTCACCCTGGAGAGCGAGAGGAAGAGGAGGACTGGGAGGTGGGATCCACAGAGCCATCAGAAGGGGGCATGACCATGGATGAGCTGAGAGGTTTGGAGTCCGCACTGAGGGCTGAGAGAGGCCGTGAACAGGGTGCCATGACGACTTCCCAGCCTGTCAGCCCCAGCTCAGAAGTGGCGCCAGGTAGCGAGATCAGCCTGGCTCCCAAATACATTGGTCTCGATGGAATGGAGCAAGATGAAGAGCTGGATCCTCAGCCACCCACCCTGCAGAGAGAGGACCAGATAGGGCAAAGTCGGGTGAAAGACCGTGTGAGAGCTGCCATGTTCGGGGTAGCAGAGCTGAAGGCGGGCTGGGCCAAGAAGTTGAGAGAGGGTGACTCAGCTGCCATCATGAGTGGAGAGGAATTGTCAGAGCAGGGAGAGTCAGAGCACCTGCCCCACCTGTCTGCTCCAGGGAGTGTTGGGGAGAGTGGAGGGGAAGAAGAGGCTACTGGGGACCTGCTCCACTTCTGTCCACAGTGTGGCGGAGGCTTCACTACAGAGGCTGAGATGGAAGAGCACCCTTGTCCACTGGGTGGCGCCCTTTTACAGAGTAGTGGAGCAGAGGAGAGTCTTTTCCCATGTGCCCACTGTGGCAACACATTCAGCCATGCCTGGGCACTTAAGAACCACGAGTGTGCCTGTGCTGCCGAGCGGCCACACTGCTGCGAGATCTGCGGGAAGCGCTTTACACACTCACGCTCCCTGGAGCGCCATCATCTGGTGCACACAGGCGAGAGGCCACACCGGTGCCCACAGTGTGGACGCAGCTTCAGTCGTCTAGGCAACTTGGAACGTCACCAACGGATTCACACAGGTGAACGCCCCTATGGGTGTGAAGCGTGTGGAAAAAGGTTTAGTCGTGTGGAGTACTTAAAAAGACACCAACTCATACACAACAGTGAAAAGGCGACGCTCCAGTGTTCCAACTGTGGAACGGGTTTCAGTGATATGGAGCAGCTGAAAAGCCACCAGTGTTTTTAGAGCCTGTACTTTAAAATCTCTGATAGAACTGGAAAGGAAAATCAACTCTTTAATTGAATGTTGTAGAATTTAGGTGATGAATGTGACTGGTAGACGCTCCTGTTATTCTCAATGATTTGGAGGATGATAAATTAATCTGACTTCTAGATTAAGAAGCAACTACATGTGTGGATGACAATTGTTGGGTTAATCATGACGACCAATGTCCAAAGTTGATGGGAAGTTTCTTTGTAAGAGGAGAGATAAAATCCCTCCCAAATGTTTAGCCATTTTAACTGGAGGTGTTCTTATTTGTACAAAGCTTGTACTTATTTATGATGATCAATGAAATGTACATGTTTGTGTTTTTATTAATAATTCACTCATTTTAAAACTGATGGCCTTGTTTTCCCCCCTGACAATATAATTGACAGCTTGGTGTTTTTGTATGTTTGTGTTTTGGTCATATTAATAAGAAATAAACATGTCAGCTCATCTGAAGGCTCTCCTCCTACTTTCATCTTGCTTTATTGGAAAATCATGAGGTAACAAGATGACAATAAATGTGATTTTTGGAATATCATACTCAGAAATATTACATCTTAAACCAAAACAACACATCAGAGTCCAATATTCATTCAGTAATGTAATTTAAGAACAACTGCACACCTATAAGAGCCCTGGCAATAAGAGATTGTGCAAAATTGAAGCTTGTAGCTATTTGTGTGTAGTATCCCTTAAAGAGACTAACACTCTTTGTAGCGACTATCAAAAATAAAGCAGCTGCTGAGAGGCTGAGTGCAGGGGGATACAGTTGTCTGACGCGCTGTATAAAAAAAATATCCACTGAGATCAAAAAATACTTTAAAGAAATAGAACAACTTATGATAAAGTGCACAAATTATTAAAAAAAATAATCACAGGGATTCTAAAGCAAAAAATAGCGGTCAACAAAAGATGCGGCCTCCCAGTCACTCACCCCCTATCTCTGTTGTCCTCCCGCCATACAATGCACAGGTGAATATACTAACTAAAGGTACCGCCCATATCCCCCGTGATCTACCTATTATGATAAACAACAAAAATAAATACCACAACCAAAATGACCTAAATATAAACTACATACCAGCCCCTAATTATTGAATTATCACCCAATAATTACTCACAAACATAAGAGTCATAAAATAATAAACAGTCCACATAATCACTTTACATTTCTTGTCTTCTTTCTTCTTTCCGAACCTGAAAAAAGTCACGTCAGTAAAAAGTGTGATCTTCATAGTCACTGTCAATCAGAGTGTTAAAGTCAAAGGTCAAAGCAGGGGTCAAGGTATCAATCTGCAGCAGCTGCTCCACATCCAGCGTCGGCCTCCAGTAGCAGACAGACTTTGGTTATAGACCGGTCCAGGCAGCTACTCTTTGTTTTGATGCGCACCTGACGAACAAACCCTCTTCTGTCTGGAAAGGTTTGCAGAACTCTTCCTATGATCCATGAGTTACGAGGTGCTATGTGGTCTGCGCTTCACTCCTGACCATCGTTGTCGCTCCTGCAATTGAGGTAAGTACTCTTTAACCCACCTCTTCTAGAACAGGTCTGACATGTATTGAACCTGCTTCCATTAACGGGCAGAGTGCGTGGATGTGGCTATGACCTTTGACACTTTTGCCTTTTTCCAGTATAGAAAATCCCCCTGAAAATCTGTTGCTGTTCCACATCCAAGCCAAAATGTGCCATAGCCATGTTCAATTGTCTCCTCTTTTGACAGAGAGATGAGAGCCAGGTTTTAAATCTTAATATCCAGGCTACAGATTTTCTCAAGTGAATCCATGAGCTGAAGTGGTGGATCATGTGAGTCACTGCATCAGCATCCTCAATGGCCTGCACAGCATTCACTGTGGCTGTTTTCTTGACCTCAGGGTCATCTGCTTGTAGTTGATTAACATCCTCAGGATTGACAGACCACTCAGTCTCAGATTGAAGGAGGAAATAAGCTGAATTACTTGCAGTTTCAACATACCTCCACTGAGAGGGTTGTGAAGCTGACTCGGTTGGCAATGAAGACCCTGAACCTGGATGTCTCATTCCTGATGTATTTAAGCACCGAAATACTGTCAGTCCAAAACACAGAGTCCTGCAGATACATGTGTAGCTCTCTCCTCCACAAGATATCAGTGCGACTGGCCATGGTGGCAGCAATGAGTTCCATTTTGGGGATGGTAACAGGTTTCAGTGGTGCCACTCTAGCTTTTCCCATGACAAAAGCACTGTATACTTGTGAGTGTGCATTTCGTGACAGCAGGTAAGTCACTGCTCCATAACCATCCCTGCTTGCATCACAGAAATTATGTAATTGTGCTGTATTCACTTCTCCAAAGTCCAGTGGTTTCAGACATCTCTTAATATTATATTTTTCCAAATGGCAAAGTTCATCCAGCCAATTTGTCCACTCCTGAACCATGGTCTGAGGTATGACATCATCCCAGCCAAGTGTTCTCCTGCACTGCTCTCTTAAGATCTTTTTAGCAGACAAGATGACTGGACTCAAGATACCAAGAGGATCATAGATGGAACCAACCATAGAGAGAATTCCTCTTCTGGTGAGTGGTCTATCTTTAACAACAATTTTGAACCTGAAAGTATCAGACTGGGTGCACCACTCAACACCAAGCACTCTCTCCACAGGTGGCAGATCCTGGTCCATGGTCCACTTTTTCATGTCTTTGGCTCTGTGCTCTTCAGGTATTACAGCTAGAACTTCACGCCTGTTGCTTATCCACTTTGTGAGTTGGAATTCACCTTTAGCACAGATCACAACAAGCTCATGATAAAGAGACACAGCTTTCACCTCAGAAGCCACAGCCACAAGACAGTCATCCACATAAAAGCAATGTAGAACCTTATCCACTGCTTCCTGACTGAATTGACCTTTGTTGTCCTCTGCACATTTCCTGAGGACAAAATTGGCACAGCTGGGAGAGAATGTTGCTCCAAAGAGATGCACAGTCATCCTGAAGTCCACAAGATCTTGATTTAAGTCTCCACCCGGCCACCAGAGGAACCTCAACAGATCAGCATCCTCTGGTGGTACTCTGACCTGATGGTACATTGATTCCACGTCCGCCATTATCACAGTGGGTTCTTTCCTGAACCTGCTCACTACTCCAATCAGTGAACTTGTAAGATCTGGACCCTGTAAGAGCTGTGCATTAAGTGATGTTCCTTGGAAACTTGCTCCACAGTCAAAAACAATTCTGATTTTCTTTTTTGTAGGATGGTAAACACTGTGGTGTGGGATGTACCAGACCCTGCCATCACTATGCTCCAAATCCTCCTCAGGCACCCTCTCAGCATAGCCTTTAGTATCCATGAAAGTTGTATAGTCAGCACAAAATGAGAAATCCTTATGAAGCCTCTTCTTCAAGTGTAAGGCATGTTGCTCTATGATTTTCCTATTATTTGGCATGCAAACATCATCATCAATGGCAAGTTGATCTGATAATGACCACCAACCTGCTTTGCTGACTTTGTGACCAGCTCCATGAACTTCTGGTCTTCTCTTGACATGCCAGGCTGCTTTTCCATGCTGCATTCAGGGAAGTCTGACTTAAACTGCTGTTGCCAAAGTTCATCCAAATTCACCACAGACACTCTATTCACTGTTAGCTGGGGCTGCTCCCCATCCTCTGCATTTTCACTGTCTCCTTTCAGCGGCCCATTCACAGTCCAGCCCAGCATTGTCCTGATTGCATAGGGTCCATTTCCAACACTGTGAAGGACTTGCAAAGGTTCCAAGACTTTAGAGACATTTGTCCCAATCAGCAGCTCAATTCCAGTGTCAATCTCAGGCAAATGAACGTGCTTTTAATGTGGCCACTTCTGAATATCCCTGTTTAGGAATATTTCCCTTGTGAACAGTCTTGGGCAGCTCATAAAAACACTCCTCAGTTGAGCTAGCCACTTCCAGTCCAGGCACAATGTGGCTAGTCAGTTCTTGGCCCATTGTCCGTAGCAGAATATGAAGTTTCTTTTCTGCAAGATTGAGTCTTTCCATTAAAGCATCTGTACAGAATATTGCAGTAATTCCTGGGTCCAAGAAAGCATAGGTGGTGATAATCTTACTGCCTTTCTTAACTTAACTATGGGAAGTTTACAATTGTGATCACCAGCCCCTGTAAGCCCACTTGACATCAGAGCCTTGTCCACTGACACCTCCTCCATGAGATTACAGCAACCTGAGGAAAAGACTGTAATCTTGAAGATCTTTTACATCCTCACTTTTGATAGATGGCCATGAAAGAGCTCTTTCCATATATGCAAATGCATTTTTCTGCTCATTTCCAAACTGCTCCTTTAATAACGCTTTTGCTTTAGCATATCCTTTACTAGGCTCCATATGCTGGCAGCTTCTTATTAATTCTTTAGGGTGCCCCCTTATGTGCTGCTCTAAGAAATACAGTCTGTCACTGTGATTTGCAGTATTCCTCTCCACATTGTTCTCAAAGGCCTTCACAAATGCATTTCCATCTTGCATTTGTGTCTTTTCTTGAGGGTTGAAGTTCAGTGCATGAAGCTTGGGTTCATGAGAGGTAAGCAACATAGGTCCTGAATGAATTAACTGAAATGAATTTTTTTCCTTAGGTCCGGGTCCTGCTGCTGCATCCAGACAAATATACTTGATTTCCTGCTGTGACTGTGGTATGAATGACTCTGTTTTAGCACTGAGGGCATGTGTTTTCCTTTGTCCTTTTTCCAAATAGGAGTTCATTCCATCTGAGAATTTTGTTACAGAAGTTTTCCCACTTAGGATGCTCCGAGACTTAAGCACATTCAGTTTAGCCATGTTTGCTGCAATTTCCTCATCCAATTTAAACTGCTCCTTCCTTTTACATAACCATTCCCTCTTCACATCATGGCTCCTACACTCTTTTTCAGCTTTCATGTCATGCAGGTGCATTTGCCTCACATCATAGCCCCGCTTCTCATCAGTTGCAGAGCAATTCACCGGCACAATCTCCTCTCCACTGTTGCAGTCATTTGTCCCCACTGCAGCATACGTGGGGAAGAGTGACTGCATAGACTTAGGAAGGTTAAATTTGTAAGACGGGCAGCAGTAGGCAGACCATATGTACTCAGGAACAGAAACCCTGTTCTTGATCCAACGAGCTCCAAATTCATAAGGCATGACCCTGGTGATCACATACATCTCCCCGCTGCAGAAGGCCTTTCTTTGTAATACCTCCCACTCCAACTGATTCCAGGTCCAATTTAATGACAAGGAGGTGAAGGTATCATTTTTTTAGAGGATACAGACTGCTTCATTTTTATTGTTGTGTTATACTGTTAACTAAGTATTTGTGTGCTTCTGTTGTGTAAACAGAATGTATAACCTTAATGACAACAGAGTTTGAGAGAGGTTGCTTGTACAAGCTTGAGCAATTACTACAACAACACCAAAGTATTTAACAGGAACTGCAAAACTTCCACTATCTAAAAACAATTAGACCTTAATGCAATTTATCCATGAGATCCAATTCATGTAGATTAACTTAACTCCAGTGGTAGAAGTAGTAGAATAACCACAAATAACCTCAAAAAAATATATTGCAGAATCTCCATGTATACAAAAAGTGTTCAGCTCTACTTTACTCAATTTTTCTCATCTGTTATCTTAGTTTGTACATTACTACATTATGATATATTCATAGGCTAATATCTGACACAGCCCCACTGTGCACAGATATAATACAACAATACCAGAGTTGTTGCACCACATTGTATTACTCACTTGTGGCTCATACATCTAAGGGACATCAGATCGTTTACCATCTGCAGAACTAAGTATGTATGCAGATTACAAAGGTGCACAATGCTGATGGTGATACACACTGAATTGACCTTTGATTTGCAGCATCTTCATCATCCTGCACCACAGGTCAGCAGGTCGGCTGTGTGCAACACATCTGAACTAACTGCTAACTTACCAAGGTCTTTTCTTCCTAGCTGACAAAGAAGTATAAATGTGTAGCTGTGCATCAAACCCCAGACTCTAAATAAACTGTCTGTGCTTCCTCTGAAGTAGGTGGAGCAATGGCAGTATCACCCACAAACCACAATTTCTGTATTTTCCGCCAAAGAAGGGGTTACAAAAAGAATAACAAGAAGAGAGTGCATGCAAGAGATAGATTTAAACAAATTGTTTATTTATTCAAGCTGCCAGAGTAAATAATATAGCCTGGAAAAGCATAGAAAATCATGTAAACTAGTTAACTACAATTTTGTCATATTTTAACATGTTCATTGATAAAGTTCCAATAAAACATACAAAACACTAAGTTGACAATTAGAAATAAAGAAGAAGGTTTCAAGTTGTAAATTAAAGGCAAAAAATGCTAATAAATTCATCAATGACAAAACAGAGATTGTAGTTATTGGTCCTGAAGGCCAGAGAGGGAAACTTTTATCAAAACTACAGGATTTTAAACCTTCACAATGTGTAAAGAACCTGGGCGTTATTTTTGACTCTGAGCTCACTTTTATTCCACACAAAAAGAATATTACGAAGATAGGTTTTTACCATCTTAAGAACATAGCCAGAGTCTGCCTGTTTCTCTCCCAGGCCAGCACGGAGGTGCTGATGCATGCTTTTATCTCTAGTCGTTTGGATTATTGTACTTTCAATGCTTCTTAAATCTTCTAACTTTTAGACATCTTTTGATTATTGTATTTTTTCATCTTCATTCTTCATCTCATGAACAATGGGAGGAATGGGGGTGGGGCCTGGCTAAGGCTATTTGAGTCTGGCCATGGCAGATATTAATACTTGATTTCAATAATCTAAGGTTCTGGTTTTTGATACTGACACTGTCCATCAAACAGACTGATGGGCATTGCTAGCTTTTGTGCCAGTATCCCCTCCAGGGTCTCTAGAGACATCTGCCTCACATCATAGCCCTGAACAGAGGCCTTAGCCTTGGGATTAACTGGTACAATCTCCTCACCACTGTTGCGGTCATTTCTCCCCACTGCTGCATATGTGGGGAAAAACTGTTGTACAGACTCAGGAAGGGTGTCATTATAAGACGGGCAGCAGTACGCAGACCACATGTACTCAGGTATCGACACCCTGTTATTGATCCAGCGAGCTTCAGACTCATAAGGCATGGCCCCAGTGATCACGTACATTGGCCCTGTGCAGAAGGCCTTGAATTTTCTTAACATATTATTCTCTAGTTTATTCCAGGGGCCAGAGTTGGAGCCTGCGGACTGAGGGACAATGTTTGTTAGGGTAAAAGTAGCTTCACGAGCTTCTTCTGTCTTCTGGTGCATGCTGGGATTGAGATGGCCTTTGGTGAAGTTGGAGTTCTTGTAGTCCCGAAGCACTGCCTGGCTCTCTATCACATTCTGGTCGACAGCAATGGCAAAAGATTTCATCTCTGGGCTGGCACGTGAAAACGCCAACTTAAAAACCAGGGTAGAAGAAGGTATCACTTTATAGGTCAGAGAATGCAGTTAGCAGAGTGTATTTGTGTACTTTGTGAATGTATGTGTGACATATTCACTCATGTAGTTATATATATTATTTATTTATTTATTTATTGTGGGTTTTCTTTTTATCTACTTCAGCTAGTATGTGGCAGAGAGGCCAACAGGAAACGGAAAGAGACAGAGCAGAANGAGAGAGAGAGAGAGAGAGAGAGAGAGAGAGAGAGAGAGAGAGAAGGGAATGACCTGCAGCATAGGTTCCTGGCCAGAATTGAACTAGGGACACTGCTATTACGTGGCATGCACTGTAACCACTGGGCAACCAAGATGTGCCATAAAGGCAAGTACAACATTTCAATTACATAAGTCTTCCTGTTACATCTTTTGTTTTGACATGTTAACACAAATGCCCATTAGGTCAGCAACAAAATGTAGAAATATAATAAGNATAAAGGCAAGTACAACATTTCAATTACATAAGTCTTCCTGTTACATCTTTTGTATTGACATGTTAACACAAATGCCCATTAGGTCAGCAACAAAATGTAGAAATATAATAAAAAAATAAAAGCTTTTTTTGTGAAATCTCATGAGGTAACTTAAAAACACTTAGACCATGATGCATTGATAGAGAAACACCTGAAAATTCAGTGGACCACAGCTTCAGATTGTCTATTGTAGAATTACCACAATCAAGGAACAGCTTTGTCAGGATACTTATTCTCCCTATAAATCTGTATAATTACAAAATATAATTTCATTATGTCCAAACTCATCATCTCTTACAGGCTAATTCAACAGATTTGTGTCACTACACTGTGTTACTCACCTGTGGTTCATACATCCAAATGGACTTGGGTCGTTTACCATCTGCAGGTCTGAGTATGTATGCAGAGTATAAAGGTGCACGATTCTGGCGGTGGTACAAGCTGGCGAAGTGGTACTGATTTTTGTGACGCTGGCATATTGGAACATATCCGGCTACATTGGCACCCTGTGGTGGAATTCTGTTGTAGAAGAAATCACGACACTGGGAGAAGTCTTGGCTGATCTCTCCAATGGCCAGTCCACCAAACCAGGGTAGCAGAAGAAGCAGAGCCCTAGTGGAGATTTGCAATATCTTCCTTTGAGACATCTTGCACCACAGATCAGCTGTAAATAGAGAGAAGCAATGTTCCTCACAGACAGGGCTCTAGAGTCAAACAAACCCTATATTTACTTTTTGCCCATTCGGCATCACTGCCGTTTCCTCTTATACTGACAACAGGAACCCTGTAGATAACAAGTCTACCCACTACCCCCTTTTTGAAGTTTGCTGTGAAACTTCCTCGTTTACAGGAAACAAATATTTGACATATCCTTTATTGTTGATCAACTGAGGTAGAAAACATAATACTTCAAGGCTTTACATCTTTGGTGATTGTGGCAAGGTGAGGATCATATGGCTGCATTCCAAAACCTAAAACCTAAACACCTCCACGTCAGATCCCTCTTTAAACATTTAGAAGATAAACGTTTAGATATTCATCATGATTTGTCAATACATTCAAACAATAACATTTTGAGTTTTCTGAGCACATTTATGTTCAGTCACTTTGTACCGTACCCGGCTGAATGATGGTCACAGTTTTTACTGATGATTCAAAGTGCCTTTATTTTTAACAAAGCCTTCCACATTGAATTCACCGTGAGAGCTATGTGAGACAAAATAAAACATAAAAAAACAAATGTAAATATCTCTTATAACAATGAAATAAAGAACACATGAATCTTAGGACATAAAACTATGCATTAAACAAACTATTAAGCTAAGCACCAAATAACATAAAATACATAACAAACCTTGTGCCCTTATTAGCCAGGTGCTAATAAATAACACTTTTAAATTAGTTTTCTTTGTTTTTTCTTTTTCTCCGTTGACACACTATAACTGAACTCTAACGGTAGACAAACTGACATACGTCAGACGCACTCTCATTTACAACTTAGTAAAAATCAAAAGGAANAGAGAGAGAGAGAGAGAGAGAGAGAGAGAGAGAGAGAGAGAGACAGAGAGAGATGCATTCAATGTGAATTCCAGTCAGTAGACACTTCCATCTAGTGAGCTCTCAGACAAATTACACTTGACAAATTAGTCATACAGATTAGTTTAACAACTGGACTGTGAGTAATAATGTTTCATTTACAGCCACTAGTGATGAGTTGTAACCTGTCTATAAGATAGGGAATTAACATAGTTTTTGTTTCCAAGCAGGGGAAAGCTGCTGAGCTCAACTTACTAATTTACTGTTTGTCAGCTAGTTTCCCTTCTTCTTCCTTGTTTTGTTGCCGACTCAGAGGCTTTATGATGTGTTTTGGATCTTTCAACACCTTGACCACTAAAATGAAAGAAAATGCCACAGCCTCTTCTATTAATTGCTATATACAGAATATGCATTTTTAAATGAAAAAGAGGAACTCCAACCTGATAATATGCCCCCTGGCGTACATTCATAAATAAAGTTCTTGATGACCACAATCACTGGGGTAACTTTTTTTAATGTGATGTTTTGGAATCATTTTATATTAAGATGGCTTTCATGAAGGGTTTACTAACTGTTAATCAATAATTTATGGATTACCAGGTTATGTCGGATGTTTGTTTCCTCCAATCTGACACTTTATCTATGTTTGTAACTTAAATCCATCAGAAAGACAAATTGATAATCTGACATCTGCTCCTTTGGAAAAGAGATG
>JANJYP010026264.1:7500-14865 GCA_024605115.1 Rastrelliger brachysoma | reverse complement strand
GGATGGGGTGGAGGAAGGGAGGGGGGGTGTTCAAGCGAGATGGGGCCTGTTAAAAGGAGCAGAGAGGGAGGGGGTGGGTGAGGTGATGCTTTTTAAGATAGAGCCGACACTGTGTTTGTCCTCTGTCAGATTCAGTTAGGGGGCCCAGCAATTCAGAAAAGACCAACCAACAGAATGCCAAAACAGGTACTGTGACACCACGTTGCCTCGGGATTACAGTCGGAGCTGAGGTCTGAAAATGTTTCCAGCACAAAATATATACACACAAACAATCTAATACACTAATCCCCGGAAGATGCAGAGTCTAATCTAAAACACGGATTTTTCCATCAAACATTGCATTATGCAGCATTACTCATCTCCACACTCAGCAAAAGCATCTTCCTAGGGGTACGTTCCTTGTGCTTCTTTACCAAACATAGTTAGTTCTCATCTCCACTACAGACTATTGATGCATATTGTTTCTATTGTTGCTGTTACATGTTGGTGCAGATTGTAGCTGCTTATATTAAAAACCTGCATGAAGCTGATTTAACCTTCAAGGAGTGTAAACACATACAAGGACAAGGGTTAGGAAAAAAAAAAACCTATTGAAATTCTCATCATTTCTGTCCACTTCACTTCAGAGAGTGTCAGAAATGAATCAGCTCACTTTCAACAGGTGTGGGGGCGAGATCGGTGTGGTACACGGGTTCTATTTCTGTGTTGGGAGTTTAAAGGTGACCCATTATGCTTCCTCTTACCTTATGTCATTTATTTAATGTTACAAGGTCAGATGTTCACATTAAACAGGACCAAAGTTTCAAAACAATGATGTAAACGTCTGTGAAAGTAAACCATGCGGGCACGAAGATCGGCCTTCAGACTACTCCGAACGCTCCATTTCCAAGAGTTTTTTTCTATTTTGGAGTCGACCTGATGTCAACACATGATGGATTTCTTTATATGGTCATCTGTTACATGCACAGTGCAGGGACATACAGTCATTTAGTGGCAGCTTGACTAACTACTGTACATGATCGTTGTTATTTCCTGATAGCAGACATTTGATTTTTTAGTTGTTTTTTTTTTTACATTTCCCATACGGAAGTTACACTGTTATGCCAACAATAAGCAGGTAATGAGCTTAATATTTACAAGACAGAAATGTCCTGATTTAATGTTTTGTTGCTGCAGATGTTTATGTTGTCCACTGTCACATTCCACATCAGATTTAGGATTCAAGGAAAGGAGCGAATTAATAAAATCCTACTTCTATAGTTTGTTGACATAACCACCAGAGAGTGGGAGTCTGCACATCTTCCAGTTTATCAATCTGAAGAGTATAGACTCATCAGGTGGTGGGCCTTAAAGAGAAAGTAGCTACTACTCTAATGGAGTTTCCAAGAGCTGGCAACGACCTTTAAAGTAACAATTACAGTTGCATTTACCAAGCTGTCACTTCAGGCATGAGTTGACAAGTGACATATAAAGTTTGGACACACCTCCACACTCACTTGAATGAGAAGGTGTGTCCAAAATTTTGACTGGTACTGTTATTTGTATGTATTTTGGTAAGGAATTCAGTTCAGATATTCTCATTTTATCAAAGAATTATGCTCCCAGTAGCACAAATTGCAGTTATATATATATATATTTTTTATAAAACTGTAAAGTTATACAAACTTTTATCACTCAAAAAAACAAAAACTCAAACGTCCTCCACTGAATCACACATCAGTGCAGGAGGGTCAAAAATAGGTGTGTTGTTGTGAGTGGGCCTAGGCAGGACCCTTTTAAATAGTAAATAACGTTAGCCTATTAGTCTCCATAAACACACCAAATGGGACATACACATTAATCCTAATCTGTAGACACGCTTCACAGATCCCCCCTCCAAAAAAAAACTGCACTGTCTGCACTCAGTCTTAACTATTAATCAGGCCTATTACAGTACATCCACCATGCGGCTATTAGTTTGGCCTGTTTTTCTCCTCCAAACGCGTTATGATGGGGAGGTATCTGATTACAGGGACAAGACTGGAAACTGATGGCGATGAGAAAGATTAATAGTCCCAGCAGCATCGCGGTCTGCCTAATGTAAAAACAACAATGCTAACAACTCGCAGCAGGACACAATTAGGGAATGAGAGAGGGGGAAAAGAGGGGATATACATGCCAATAGCATAACGTTACCTAAGTGTGTGCATACGTGTCTGGCTGTTCAGCGAATAGACGACCTGGTATCATTAATAATCTATGAGGTGTTTCCCCTCTCTCTTGACTTACCAGCAAACTTTCCAGGTTCATGGCAGACCTGGGGTTTCTGATCATGTCCTCCAGCTTCTTCAGCCGGGTTTCCGTCCTCTTCTCGGCGCTCACCGACATGTCTGCAGAGTCGGTCGTTAAAAAAAGCTGAGTTAATTTTTTCCTTTTTTTTAAATGATGAAGAGGTTTTCCCCTTAAAACTGTTAAGAGTTCACATGTGAAACGTCTTTGTTCGTGGCTAATGTGGCCGCGGGCCTAGCGGCTCTAAGCCCACCCAAATCGCTTCCAACAGGAATAGTGTGCACAATGAGGAGAAAATATTCCCAAAGCAAAAAAAAAAAAAAAAAAAGACTCCCCGCTTCCCAAAAAACTTGCCGAGCGAGCTGTGGAGAGGGTGAGGGGGCTCAGTCACTTCTCTATCCGTCTGCTTTTAAGCCACTAAAGACAACATTACACTTGAATAATCACCATTTTTCCCCCAACTCGGCCATAAAGTTTGAATTTTTTGGGAGATACCAGCAACAGGCGAGCAGGGCGTTTTCTTTGCCCCCCTCACCTCCCCTTCCCTTTGGGGTTTTGACCGCCTGGAAATGCCTCGGTGACTCGGGGGTTTTTTCAAGAGGAAAAAAAAATCCGCCTCGTTTCACCCCATTCAATAACGTTTGAAGCCCGTTAGTGTTGTAGTTTATCCTCAGTGCTGCCACAAGTCATCAGAATGGGCGATAATAATAATAACGTCTGCTCTCCCGCGCTCAATTTTTAATAAGCACGCACTCTCTTCCTGGGTTTCTTCTCGCATTTTCGCATGTGTCCTCGTCGTCTTAGTCCCCTTTTTTGTAACGATTTATCCACCAAAAAAAGTTAGTTGTTCAATAGGCGGAGAAAAGTCCTCCCTGCCGCTGACTTGTTGGCTGCACACTCACATCTACACACCGACACACACACATTCACAGTCCGCAGCCTCTCTCCTCCCCCTGACATCAACACACAGAGGACTCCATTTCCCATAAGCCATCTGTCCTTGCCCTGCTGCACCTCTCTCCACCTGCACACATTTGGAAAATTCACACCTACTAAAGCAAACACACGCTAGTTTTTCCATTTAAAAGAAATAACTGGGTGGTAAATTAAATAATAGTGAATGTTATAATGATTATTACGTTGAATTAAAAGGTTGGCAAACAAATTGAGGTTCTTCCTGGTTGCTGCAACAAGTGCCAATGAGGTAATAATATGACAAAAATAAAGTTGATTATAGGCTTTAATGTTACCATTGGGATTCGGGAGATAAGTGTTCTTTCTTTTTTGGTTTTATAATTATGGGTAAAAATGAAATCTAGGGAAACCCATATCACCACCAAACTATAATCAGTTTTTCCAGGCCCAAGGCCAATCTGTCCGCCCCCTTTCTTGGAAATCCATCATTGGATTCTTGCTATATTCTGCAGCTAATACTAAGTTAATAATTAAATTTATTCAGTGTAGCACCTTTCACTGAGGAGGTCACAGAGTGCCTCAGTAAAAATATCAAAAATAAGGCCATAAAAACAGAAAAAAAGGAAGAAATAATAAAACATATACAACAAAAGACCTTAAAAATGAGCAGCAGTACAGCATGAGGAAAGACAATGGCCACTTTGAATATATGAGTGTTCAGCTGCTTTTTAAAGGAGTCTTAAGAGAGTCATTACTGCTCCTTGAATTTCCTCCAATAGCCTTCACATTTTATACATGCTCGAGGGTATTTGACAGTAGTCATGAAGGGCTTGATTTAATAGACTATATGAAATACACTTAACGATAACAGTACTAAGGCATGTAGATAATAATTATTTTTAGATAATCAACTAAAAATCTTTTGTATATGCTCTAATGTTTTGTGTTGGTGTTGTGAGGTTTAAAAATGTGGTGTTTTCTATCAGGCGCTACAGAGGAAACAGATGCATCCCTTCACTTTGCTCCAATTTATGTGTAACACTTCACATTTATACAGATATAATCATTTTTCTGCCCCCACAAACCCCCACACCCCCACCCCTCGAAATGATGGCATAACCAGGTGTCATCCTGTAGTCATTTATGTCTAGATTCTTGTGAGTGCTCACTCTTTTCCTGAGAAAAAAAAAATTCTTCTATGACTAACAGGAAGTGATGCATTTCACATTTTTCTTTATTTAGATTAAACACAAGAAGATCTGCCTGGTGAGAAGCAGAAGTAGCTGAACAAGCGCCCCCTACAGAAAGCCAAACTTCAGGAACTGATTTTTTTTTTTTTTTAAAGCCATCAAATCAACATGCAGGATACACTGTTAGTTTGCCAGGTGGTCACTGGGAAATGCAGTGCAAATCAATACAGTGATTAGACAAATACTCAGAAAGCTGCAGCCTCACCTCACGTCTCATCTTTCTACTTCTATCACATCAAATCATTATCAGACTACATATTGAACCATGATACAGTATTAAAAAATAAATGCTGTCATGCTTATTAACACCAATATTGATGCCAAATTTTATGATGTTATTACTGCATTGCATGGTGAGGAAGATTGAGGAAGTCAAACAGGAAAAAAGACAAGAGCAGAATATTGCAACACATAACCCATGATTATGTATGAGCTTGTATTATCAGCTTTGATGCCTTATCAGCCTCCATTCTGCAGAATATCTATGTTTATATGACAATGAATATCTTTTTGTGCCTCAGTTAGCATTTCTTATTTTTTGTGGTATACATAATATGTTTTTTGAACTGTTTAAAGTCATTTGGGTGATTGCAACTTTGGGAATTTTTTTAGTTCATCACACAGGGCAAAGATCACTGCGAGGTCATGAAAGGAAAAAGGATACACCGCCCCTTCAGTCATATAGTCTTTCACCATATTCTGTGTTCTGACATTCAAAACTGACTCTTTATAGTTGCAATGCTGCTGAGAAGGTGATTTCCAACAATAATATATATTAAATTTACTACTACTGATACTTTGATGTGGGGAAAATAAAGAAGAATATAGCTAACACACTCTGTTCAACTTGTGTTTAATATCATGCCAATGTGCCCAGAACACTACAGGATGTAAATGTGTTCTTAGCTCACAGTTTTTAATCTCCAAAGCAATCAGCTATGAGAGAAAGAAAACAAATTGCAACCCAGCTGACTATGCTCATACCTGAAAAAAAAAATCTCATTATATTTCACTGGAGAGAGTAGATTGATCTAGTAAGTGCTTTAGGTGAATTTATTAAAAGTTGAAATTTATGGCTTTGAGTTATTTAAATCATTTTTGCAGCACGTTGACAATGTTGCCCGTGTGTCAAGTAGGATGGAACGTTATATCTGTATGTTTTAATGTGAGAGTGTGTTTGAATCAATCAAAATGTAACACTATTTTACTATGACTGATGGGTCCATCCTTGCTTGTATACTGTATATCACTCCTCTAAGTAAATCATACATGTCATCCTTCTCTTTGAGTAGTGGGCTAGTACTTGCAGAGGCCATGAGATGGAGCTAGAGACCATTCATTTCACACTTCACTTCTGCAGATGGGGAATGCTGGAGTCAGAAAATTCTTGAAATTGTATACATTACAGCAGTATGCAAGAAATAATTAGATTTGTTTGTTGCTCCTGTTTCTAAAATAGATGTGAAACTACTATCATCACCTGTAGCAAATTATCAGTATCAATGTGTTCTAAATACTGAGCTCACTATTTGTTTTCTTTTTCAATCCGCTCCCTTTTAATCATCAATATTTCATTAGTCTAACCAAAGTCTAACTTCTTATGAATGATTCAATATTCTAAAATACTTGATCACTTATGAATGAATTATTAATAACATTTTAAAGCCATTGGCATCACTACATTTGACTGGTCGCTCCTTTTCCGTATCTTGTAACATGAACTCAGACACCATGCCTAAAGGTCAGTGATGTAGATGTAATTAAATGATTGCCTGAATGGTTTACATTTTGATTCATGTACATTAATGATGTAGTTCATTATAGTAAGTAAATATGGATTCAATTGTTCCATATTAGAATTTAAATGTGTGTTATTTGCCAGATTGTGTCACTTTTTGCTGGTGAATTTGGACTGAACAATGTGACACCTGTTATGAATTTTTCAAAGGTTTGCACTGATTCTGGGTGGTCATAAAATATTGTGGTGAAGTGATGAATCAAGTTAAGATTTCCCAGTAAAGATTTTTCTGGTGTAGTATGATCTTTTGATTATAGAGGATTTTAAGGGCCAAAGCTAAATATATAATACATAAATAACTATAGAATTAGATACTACTGTGTAAATATATGCATTGTATACATAAATGAATAATTAAATACATCAATAAATGCATACACAATGCCATTTAACATGCATATTTTTAAAATGAATAATTACATGATTAATTACATATATAATTGCATGATTTTTTTTTGGTTTATTAATTAATTCATTAATATATTAATTAAGTTTTTTTACATTTTTTATTCACACATTTATTTATCTATTTATAATTTTGTTTTGTTTTTTTAATATAAGTCTTCATTTATCCAAAGTATAACTTGCTGAAGCAAAATATATGAACAAGGTAGCTTCATTCATCAGAAGTCAGGGGGCAGACTGTGTGATTAGTGGCTGAATCTGAGTGCATAGTTTTTGCCTAGATCAGAGTCTCAGCCAAGATGTGCTGGAGTAATGTTTATATTAGTAGAGTTGAGAGCCTCTTCTATTAAGTCTGATGCCTCACGTAGCAGTGAGCAATCTCCATATCCTGCGCTGGTGATGCATTTTCCTGTTACCTCCTTGCTGGGGATGCATGAGCAAGCATTAGTGTTTACACTACAAGAGGTATGTGGTCAAATGTGTCCCAGCCCACCCTCTGTAAGTGGTTTCAGTAATCGGATCACAATGCACCAAGCGCTGTCCACAGGTGATTGTATCACCCGAGACTCATGTTAATGCCAGGAGTAAACATGACTAAAGCTTGATAAACTGGTTGAGCCTGTTGGGTCCTACTGTTCAGATACTTTAACCCACCGACTGACTTTTGATGGATGGAGTTGCCCTATATATTTATTTCACTGTAGCACCATGGATAAAACACACATATAT
>JANJYP010026264.1:0-5000 GCA_024605115.1 Rastrelliger brachysoma | reverse complement strand
AAGAATTGTATTTCACTTGAACTCCCAGTGTCACATATCATAGACCTTTATGGATTCAGTATACTATAACGAAGGGTAACAAGGTAATACTGTTTCTGACATCAACTTTTGTTCTCCTCTATTTTCCTGTCTTTTTTTTTCTTTTTTAAATAAGTGCTTGTTATTTTGGCAGCTATAAATTATCTGGTCAAATCTTCAGTTTGACGTTATCATTGAAATCAAGGTGACATGTTTTGTTTCAACACACCAGAAGCCTTTGGCATATGATAATACCTTGTCTCACACTGGTACAATGTACCTCCTCCATAGGAGTGTAAACTAAATGCTGGCTTTGTTTGGTGGCGTCCAAGCTCTCAGGCTTAAGCTGCGGTGTAACTGGATCAGATCAAACTGGATGGGTGACAAGTTTGTGTCGCATTTACTTAAACTGTCTAAAAGGCTGCGTATGGAGCATGACATTGAATCAAGGACAATGCTGGCTTTAAATTTGGCTTAAAGCAAAGTAATTGGCTTAAAATGAAGCAAGTTGGCAAGATCAGTGGACAAGCGAGAGGAAATGTGAAAAGACTTCTCATATCGTTTTCAAAATGAATTTGTCTTCAGTGTGTTTATTGTTTAAATATTCCTGTTGTGTTACTTCAGCAGTTTCCCCAGCAGTTCCCAAAACAATTATTTATGAAATAGCTGGCTTCCCTCTGCCCCCTCTTAATTCAGTGCAGTCAGTCTCAAACTAACCCATGACAGGAACATCAGTGGTAATGTATTATAGAAAAGATTAAGTACTAGCCTGCGGTAGCGAGTACCCATTGCAGGTTGGCAGAGTTTCTATGTTGCCATGCCATCCCAGTTCTTTTGGAGGTGCAGTAAGCCTTGAAATGTTCTCAAACAGCAGGGGCCTATATTAGTAGCTTACTGTTAAAGCACACAGACGGCCTTCCCGAGTGTGTGAAAAATGTCAATAGTAGGAATGATTATCATGACAAACTCTGTTTCATTCTAGTGTAACAATATATATCTAAACTCAGTTCAGTTTAAGAGAAAACAAATAGATGCCACATGAAAATGGCAGAGATTGCATGATTCCACCCACACATCCATCATTTGCTGGTGAAGGTTAATTTTTTTTATCCTCTAGTTTGCTGATTCAGTAGGAACGATTTTCAACACAATTGAAGATGATTTTATGTCCAAGGACAGTTTTCCAGCCTCTGATTGAAAGATCTCTTTAAATTCCACTACAGCCACGCTGCATTAACTGTACTCATGCTTGTAATGCCTCTTTTTCGCTACCTCTCATCAGAATCACCCAGAACACTTGGTGTCAGGTTGGCAAGTATGTTTTTTGCTGGTTGTGAACAAGCAAAGGCCAAGAGGATAGGGCAGAATTTACGCTACTTTTTTTTTTTTTGCGTGACTCTACTGTAAAAGCTTTGTGAAATCAGTCTTTATGTTAGTGACAAGTTGTGTGAGAAAAAACACTTACTGGAGCCGAGATTTTCTATCTGTGGTTGTGGCACCAGGTTGGACCGAAACAGGAGCGTTTCATAGAAGGATGAAAATCTCTCTTTGGGGCTCCTTCACCAAATTTCCCAGCAGCAGCTTTGAATATTGGACACTATCGTTTGCTCCATAGTAAGAGACAGTACAGAGACCACTTGCTTTGATGGGGAAAGGCGGATAAGTTACAAGGGGGCAGTGTGGGCTGAGAGTCTCTAAATGAGGGGAGAAGCAGTGGGGTAAAGTCCTCCTGTTGTGGGGATTTACTGTCTGCAGTTCAAAGGTCAAGCGGTCCTGCTGGCCACAACATCAAGTCTGTAGAAGTTCAGTCCATCAGAGCGTCTGTTACACAGACAAAAGAAGTCCTGTCCGCTTCACTATGATACACATCAACATGTTTGTTTGGACTCTAATCAGTCGTCGAAGGCGATTTGTGGTGCAGGTAGACTGGACGATGGGTGAGGACAAGTGAGTGTGTGCTTGTGTGTGTGTGTCTGTGTGTGTGTTTGTGCATGTGTGCGGTGGTGGAGTGGGGTGGAGCATGAGTAGGGGGTGGACAAGTGAGCGTCGTTGATGGCACTGCGGTCCTCGGAGCATCCATCTGTGAAACAGAGTGGGAGGAGAATTAGACTGAGTCAGTGGGTGAGCAAAACCCCCCCAAGGCTGTTTTGGGTAAAGTCGCATGCATGAATTCAGGCAGACAGCCCCACCTTTAATTTAAAGGTAAGTGGGAGAACAGGGAGGGGGTTCAGCTCAGAGCAGCAGGGCTTGCAGGAGGACTTCACAACAACAGTTTTGGTGTTAAAACCATAGAGGATCAAATTAAAGCACAGCATCCTAATTTTAGTACACACAATCAGTATCAGAGTGGAGACACTTTTGGGCAAATAAAGAATTAAATATTCAGCGTCTGCTTCTCTGGAATCATTCATTTTACATAATGTTTTAGATATTTCATAATGAATGCCTTGTGACATTGCAGACAAATGGGAAAAGGTGACTTTTTGCAATCCCCTATATCAATTATAAGACAGTGTATCTTCAAGTGTATTAATGTGAAATCTTGATTTTCTTCATGATTCATTTCAGCTGCTGCTGTGCTTTTAGCAGAACTAACGGAGCACGGGGGCTTGATTTCCATCTTTTGTCGTTATTAATTACCCTAATTCAGAGCACTCGCCTCATGTTACCACAACTTGAATCGGTCTTCATTTACTCTTGAATACTATTCCATTTAATTAACAACCCGAGGAGTGCATCATTAAATTTGGTATTAATGTGCTGAACAAATCCTTTGACATGAAAGACTTTGCATTCCAAGTCTGCAAGCTCATAGAGGTAATCTGCCAATCAAAGTAAAGCAACAAGTAGCTTTTCTGTTAAATGGGAGCAATGTGGTACATCATGAGGGAATGCTTGTGTAATTTTTGGTAAATTAAAGTGGTGGATAACATATGCTCCATCAAGCAAAGTAAAAAAAAACCTCTAAATAACAAAATATACTGTACTAAAATTTGTATGTTTCCAAAACCAATGGTAATACTGAGAAAGTTAATGTTATTTTAACAAGTTCATTTGAGGTCTCTGAGTGTGTAGGGTAAGCCATAGAGAACCAGTGGGAAGATGTGTCTGAACTCTTGACTGGTACTGTATCCCCTGCCACACCTGGATGTATTACTAACGCTCCCTTTTTAGGTGTGCTGGTTCATTTCATCTTTTCACAAATAGGCTTCATATCATGTTTCCTCCTGGTTCACTAACCCTTTTAGAGTCTTTTGAGAGCTGGTCCCTACAAGAGCCCCTCTTNTTCTTGCATTATATTTCAATTGTTCTACCACCAGCATTAGATGGTTGTTTGACCTCTATTGTACTGTCTGTTGTATGAGTGCACACTGCCTTTCACCTTAAATCAAGCATAACATTGTGAAAGTGATTAGCCTTATTGTACTGTTTAAAAATGAGAATGCTATGCTGAAAGAAATATAACCTTGTTGTTAAGAAGAAAAGAAGAAAAGAATTTCCCAATTTTTTTAAATGGCAAAATTCAATTCAATAATAAATAACTTGTTAAAGGACATTTTGTAGGTGAAGGAGATCATTTTGAATAGTTAAAAGATACTTGCTGGGTAGAGAGACACATTTGAAATATCAAAGCCAACTGATTATTTGATGCCTACCCTACTGTGAATTACAAAATGTCACTGAATAAATCTGTATGAATTTCTGCTTAAATACATGACATGTGCAACTGCTTAAAAGTGTTTGTGGGAGGACACTGCCATGAACCAACCTCATTTGTTTTGATTGCGGATTCGCAGACACCTCCTCTTCAGTGGTGGCTCCAGCTCTGGGCTCCCAGCAGCTGATAATGGTGCACTGATAGAGCATGAAAGGATGGCTGTCTTGTCAGCGCCAGGCTTTGGCACAGGCTGGATGACCACACAACCACCAGTAGACAGTAGTGGCAGGGCGTAGGCATGTTCGCCCTCCTCCAAACTGGAGTCAGGGTCTGGCTTACCCTCCGCTGCATCCACCATCTCTTCTTGTGCTGAGCCCCGTTTCCCTGACTCCCATTCTCCTACTGAGCAATTGTTTTCTTTCAGCGCTTCCCGTTCCAGCTCGCCGTTGGCTGGCTGTTCCTTTGCTTCTCCGTCTCCTGTGACCACATCTCCTCTTCGTTCAGGGCAAGAGTCGAAGGCTGGGGTATGAAGCGAATGCCATCCTGTGCCATTGACTATGACATTACATGGGGCAGCAGGACTAGTTTGGAGCTGGGACAGAGGTTGCGGGTGGGTCCGTGCTGTGCTAGGTACAGGTGGTGGGGTAAGGCTGGAGATACGAGGATTTAGCTGGCTTACTGGAGGATCAGCATTGCAAGAAGGGCTATTGTTGCAAGAGGGTGGGCCAGGTGCTTCCAGTGTGTCTAAGTGTGTGGCCCCTTCCAGCTCTGTAGCACCAAGGAGACCCTGTGAGAGAGCCACTTCCCCTCCATCATGGCTGGCCATCCCCTCCCTCCCCAGCCCAAAAGCCGGTGGAGATCTTGAGTCGACCTCTGCCTCTACTTTGACCTGGACCCCAGGCAGCATCCTCTGAATGACCTGCTGTTGGCATGACCTCTGGCCTACAGTTAGATCAATCACCCCATCCATCTGTCCGGGACCACTGGTTCGACACGGGTTTCCCGAACTGTCCTCTGCCTTCACAGTCAAGTCCACCACTCCTGCCCTGCTTCTCTCTGACCGTCCAGAAGAAAGAAGTTCTGCACCAGCTGGCTCTATTTTCTGGTCCCCTCTGTCTCCTCCAGAGGAACCTGGAGAATGGGGCCCAGAAGCTGAAGCTTCTGAAGACTCAGGAGCACCACGGACATGGCCACTTTTCTCTGGCTGGTCCCTGGAGGATTTGGAGTTAAAGGGGATTGGGATTGGAATGGGGATTGGGACTGGGAGGGGTACAATGACAGGGTAAGGGACCAAGAGAGTTGGTGGGGGTACCAATGGGGCCAA
>JANJYP010026255.1:0-15906 GCA_024605115.1 Rastrelliger brachysoma | reverse complement strand
TTTTTTTAGGTGACACCTACAGCTCAAAACTTTCTGATTCTTTACATTCACATATGTCATTGCAAACACCCAATATCTATTTAAAATGGTTAAGGGCAACACCGACTCACTATGTTGTTGTTAAAGACCAATGTTCCATGCAGCAGTGATAAAAGAGAAGAAGAGTGGAAATCAGACAGTATTCGAGCTTGCGCCTCTTAATCTCCCCTCCTCCGGCTCAGCCTAACTGACATTTTCTTAATTTATTCCTCTCAGGATTCCAACATTTTAATTAGGTCACTCCAAATCTCCTCCCACGCAGCGTTATTCCGAAAAACTTTTTATTTCATCATGTTTGTCATTTGCCTCCTTCGTCTCCCATTCTCTCTCTCTCTCTCTCTCTCTCTCGCTCTCTTTTTCTTTTTCGTACTTGTCAGTTTTTGCTCAGCGGGTTATCTTACTAATGATGTACAGTGGTTTTCCGACCAAATCCTGCCGCTGCCGAAAGTAAATACTGCAGAGGTGAATACATAATTGAATCGTGGAATTAAATAAATGAGTGGGTTTAAATAAAGAAATCTCTTTTCTGTTTATCTGTGGTGAAAGTAATGACAAGAATTGTGATAAACAGAAGCGCTAAGATTTCTCGATTTCGTGTATGCCCGATGTCTTTACTGTGCGTGTACTGTATGTGTGTCTAGTTTGTGTGTACAGCATGTGGGCGTTTAAGTTCCTATTTTGCATGAGTGTCTCCTTAAGACAGAGTTTCTTGTCTGAGTGTGTTGGTCTGTTCTCTACAATAAGAGAAAGTGTGTATAATCTGTAAATTGTCCCTCGGTGTGCCAGGAGTCCTGGCTTATCTCCAGCCTCAATGGAAGCAAGAGGAAATTACTTTTCTACAAAGCATCTGACAAGGCAAAATCTTTTACACGTTTTCCATTGGCACGGCAGGACATTTACTATGACTTAAATGCTTTGCTGAAGGGGTCTAACACATACAACTGAGGTGGTGTCTTAGTGGTTGCAATTTGTTTTTTTGTTTTTTTTACGATCAGTCAGTAGGTACATGGGCCCTGACACACCAAGCTAACTGTCAACTGTCGGGTGCCACTGGAACATGGTTGCACATCTCTGTCCAAGCATTGCCTGTAGTTTTGCTGGTGATGCTGGCTCTAATCAGACCTTGTTATCCATGATAATGGTGTTTTTTCTGGATTAAGAATATGTATGTTTTGTAGGCAACTAAAAAAATTAAAAGTAGTAGTGGCAGTTCATGTCTTTTTTCACATTCATTAATTGAAAAAGAAACTTATCAAATATATCTGTACATTTTTGGATTTGAATCCCAATCCAAAATAACAACAAAAGCTACCAATGGACAGCTGGTAATGGGTTATTTTTACATATGTTCACCTATAGTTGTACATATTTATTGTGTTTTTTGGTCATTTTTGCTTTTATTTCAAAGTATAGAAAGGTTGCATAGAGGCTGACAGGTAACAGAGAGAAAGAGAGTTAGAATGACATACAACAAAGATCCACTTGGCTACCAAAGCGCTCCAAGTTGTGCACTGGGATGAGTGCTTGTGCATTTTTAATATTGATATCTAACATCAAAACAACATAAAAACCCACAGAAAATCATAAAAAAAGAATGCACAGATATGGCTACCCTTTTAAGTTCAGTTTCTTGAACACACATGACATGGATATCAGAATTGCCAAATCAAACTAACTGAAAGCTGACAACAAAAGAGATGAGGAGTGTTATCAGCACAGACATCAACTTCACAACATTCTTGAGGCGCAATAATGATCACTGTGTTTTAAGTTCAATACGCTCGCTGCTGTACCACCGAATAACACAGAAGCAGAGACTTCCATTGTATCAGTTCATTAAAAATAATTGCTATAATGTTTACACTTGGGGAGAAAGTAATGTGAGCAGTCTAACTTTGGAGAATTTATTTCATTTATTCGGTCTACCTATTAAAGGTTAAATACTAGACTATATTAAATATGATATTATAATTTCAAATAAATGCTTGAGCAGTATCAACTATACCGAGATTTAATTATAGTTAAGCTATTGTGTAAGTATCAGCTTCACCTCAATCCAAATCTAGTAAGATGTGTTTGGTGTGACCCAGACAGCAGATGCAGTTTTACTTTACATTGTGTGTATGCTTGTGGAACACGCTGATGATGAGACACTGAGATCAAGCACAGAGATGCAGATGAAACAAGGCGATTGAAATTACAGGGAAATAACATCTCATTTATTTAGCTGACACACTAATCCAGTTCTTTTAGATCTACAATCTTGGTGGTTCCGCTGTTACTCCCTGAGTTATGCTGCAGGAAATAACATAAGGCTTAGGAAGTCCCTATGTTTCATGAATGAGCGTGAAAGAGAGACCTTCGATTTAAGTCTTTCCTGGCTGAGTTTTGTCTACATGTGCATTTCCTGTTATGGGGATGAGAAGTGGGGAGGGGAAATTTGTGTCATCCCGTGTCCATTTGCACATACGTAGGAGTCTATACACAAATTAGGGATGAAAAGACGCAAAAATACACAGGCACACATGCGAGTACAGACACACCCGACATTCCCACACACCCAAAAGTCATTAATTAGCTTCCTTAAGTCTGCTGGCTTTAGAGATGGAGTGACTCTCCAGTCTTCCAGATGAATGCCAGCAAGATCCTGTTCCATCAGTCACCAATCCAACTTTCATACCACAGCTCCCCCGACTCATACTGCGATACCGGTTTGTTGACTGTGCTAAATGCTGATACATACAAATGAATCAGAGTTGGGCTACTTTGCTATAAGGCCCAAGGATTGCTAATCCATGACCTTCTGAGAAAGATAAGCGGGAGAAAGTCGGCTCTATCTTCCCAACACTGCAGTGAGGGTTATGAGGGCTGAGCTCTAGCTTTGTAGTCTCATGTGTTTGAGAGTTCGGCTAAAGCGGCTCTCTGCAACTGCAGGATCATGCTTCTGCGCTGCATTGAGAAGCGATTCGGCCAGATGCTTGTAGTAATTATGTGGTTAGCCTTGGCAAGTGGTGAAGGCTAGTTGATTATTGGTACAGCTGATACTTTTTGGTGCTAGACGGCTACAGAGGTGCACTGTGTGGCAAACTGAAAACCGGTCTGGAGCGAAACTCCCTCTGTCTGGGAGGAAACTGTTAAAAAAGCTACACAGAGCCTCCTCTGTGTGTGTGTGTGTGTGTGTGTGTGTGTGAGTGAGTGTGAGAGTGTGTGTGTTTGCTGTGCGTGAGTGTGTGTGATGCAACAAGGAGGAGTCCCTTTACTGAGGAGTGTAGAGATGGCTGAAGTTCACTGGGTTCAGTCACACTGTGAATGTAAAGGCTGCTTTGTGTGTGTGTGTGTGTGTGTGTGTGTGTGTGTGTGTGTGTGTGTGTGTGTGTGTGTGTCTGAGATTAGACTTGTGTGCCACACTGTAATGCCAAAATCAGGAGCCAATATCTCCCAAATACACATGCATACAAACCACAGCTCTCTGTGACCTCCAAAAACAACACAGACTCCTCACTTAAGAGTTAAATCACCCAGAACAATCATTTGCAAGCACATGAAGTACAATGAAACATACAAACAAACAGTCTCTGTTCCCACTGTTTTGTATGAGAGATTTAACGATTATATAATGATGTAAAACAAATTCCAATACAAAGTGACACATCAACCCAAATGCTTATGAGTACATACGAAAACCATATGGGATTGTCACCCTAGTAAAGACAGCCCCTGCTGCACTAATCACTCTGACATAGCAGATGCACAGACTGAGGCATTATTGGCAAAATTAAAGCTACTATCCCCCCCTTTTCACAGTGTGAAACAGCTGTCCCAAATTGGAGAGAGTTGTCTAGAGAAAGAGGAAAAAAGAGAAAGAGAGGGAGAGAGGGCAATGAGGAATGGAGCGATGGCCAATAGCCAGACCCCCGAGCAACTCAGATCAGATCCCCCAGAGTTGGGGATTAGGTTTTTGATCCAGATTTTATGCTGGATTTTGGGTTTTTTCCTCAAGCTGGGCTCATCTGAAATTCTGAGTTTGCTCGATGATGTCATATTGTTGTGTGTGTGTTTGTGGGAAACAAAGAGACAGAGAAAAGTGCTCATGGCCATCGCTTGGTATTCAGAGTACGTTGCAGCCAGTGCCAGCCACAGAAGGAGGAGTTAGCCAGTCCGAAAGCATCAATTTGTCAGCATATCCCAGCTAAAAATCCTCTGGGGCCCCTGGGAGCCAAAGCAAGGCACTGGCAAGAGCACAGAGGGCCCGGGGTGACCCAGCAGGGGCTAAATACACACAGCTGTACAACGATATGAAAAGCGGATAAAAGATGCATATATCATTCACAGTGAGTGCATACTAATAGTGACAAATGTATGACAAACGTAACGTCCCTTTTAACATGGCTCTCTCTCACAAAACACCATAAACAAACACACAGCTGCAGCGTTATATTAACAGCTGCTGTAGAGAAGGGTCAAAGACAGTGCACGTCATGCAGCCTGTGTCCTCTGAATCATCGGGCCTACTGCAGGCTGGGATGCCATGTGGAGCAAAACACACACTCACACACACACACACATACACACACAGAACCAGAGAACTCTGTCACCTTCCCTGACCTTTGATGTTCAATGTAGCATGCACATATCTACTCCTCCACCCCCCCCCCTTCCCCAACTTCTACACACACACACACACACACATATACACATATGCTCACAACCCTTCATCCATTAAACATAAGTAAAATCACACACAGGATTTCTGTGTGATACAAATATACAGCATGCAGTACATACGTCTGTTGGCATAGGCCCTCCTGGAAACAGTTTGATCTCAGGCATCCCTGACACTCAACACATACACTGCATTTATAATTCATCATATACAGTACAGCAGCTTCCCACAGGGAAAATGTTCTAGCTCGATTTGTAAAGCCAAATTAATGTAAAGGAATTTGCTTTGGTGTCACTGGTGTGCACGAGCATGCATCGTATAGGAAAAACAGAATCAATTGGACAGCGTGTGCATACAGAGATGAGTGAATGCAGTAAGAGTTGAAGGCGTATGAGTAAAAAATTCCACAAAAATAAATGAGAATTCACCTATACCAGTATAATGTAGCTTTACTACATGGGAAGAAAATATGGAAAAGTTGACATGATATGAAACCGCTTCATATACCTTATATAAATATTACAATACATACGAGTGTCATAGCAACCTCAAACAGATGTGTACTACTCATACCAAGTATATGTACTGATATGCACTATACACCGGTATTATCTGGTTTCTGGTCTTTCTTCACATTGACATATGTAAATATCATGTCCTGTTTACAAAACGATCTCAGCTCATGGTCCACTTACTTGCTTATTCCTGAGCTTTCGACCATATCACACAGTCCTCATTAGCAGATGGTGCTCAGTTTGATGGAAAGATTGGACATCTGCACTTCCTTGGCTGAAATGAACTCCTTCTGCTGGTGAGGGCCGTGCGATACGGTTGAAAACTCCAGAATAAGAGAATAAGCGGACCTTGAGCTGAGATCGTTTTGTCAAGATTGAAGTCTCTAACTCAAATCAGGTTAGAAACTTGATAAGCCCTTGATCCTGGTTTTGAAACCCCTCCCTCCACCCCATAAGTTACTCTGTTAGAAACTGAGACACTGTAGGATGTAAGCACTTCTTTTTTTTTTTGCAGGTTTCTAATCCAGTATTATGTGTGCAGGTGCAACATCAGCTTGAATCATGTAGTATCTGGCCAGTGATACAAATAATATGATGGTGAACAATATAATGACTCTGAAATGAAAGTCTGACACTTGTGATGTTGGAGGATTTGCCAGTGATAGGATGCAGTAGAAAAATAGAGTCCAGACAGCTAGAAGGTAAGATTTACACCTTGATATGGCAAAATACACACATTAATGCTCAGTGTAAACAGAAAGCGATAATATCAGAATACAATTGGATCTGCCCAGTTCATGATCCATAGGCCAAATGTCATTATCCAGATAATACATCCACATACAGATGTTTTTAACAGCTGTAGATGGGGCAAAAGACTCAAAGACATTAGAAACCTGCCTAATGAAAACATCTCTATCTTTATTGTGTGGTTTGTCACATTTCCACTATTGTCACCAGAGACTGCCTATCAGATATCTAATGAAATAATTTCAGAAATATACAAGCAATGTTCCGAGTCTATTAAGGAGAAAAAAAGAAAGAAAAAATTAAGAATGAAAAAAAAAAAGTTGCTGAATAATTCTGAGGAGCTAATAAACCTCACGCTCATTAATCTCCATTGCTGCCACTGGACATAATGCCAGTGAAAATATAGTCCTATTCCTTTGATTATTCTTCCCACCTTACAGCAATACGCTCACATCAGGTAAATAGTTACCAACTCATTACAGTCCTCCTCTATTGCTGTTAAATTGCAGTCATTTGTGTCTTTTAGGCAAATAGACTGAGTGCTAAGCAAGCAGACATGCCCTGGTTGAATTATAATTGCCTTGACCAAATCTCTTTCTCAGCAGTTAAGACAATTATGTCCGCATACTCTATATGCCTCTGGAACACATGTACAGGAGGTCAATATTAACAAACATCACGGTTGCTTGCCATATATCTAATACTGCTGCTTTGCTACTGCTTAGCATGTGCAGGTATGCAAATGTTTTAGCTCCACAGATACAGCCGAGCCTTGTCCACAGATGACCTCACAGAAAGAAGTAAGAAGTGTGAAGTTACTGGAGGACCAGTGAGACCCGATTTGCACCCCGTAACAAAGACATATTCATCCATCCACTGGATAAACAGAGTGTTACATGAAAAAAAAGATTGTTCTAGGGCCTATTTGTTGAAGTAAAACAGACTTCACTTGGAGCAGTTAAGGGGAAAGTCGAGGACAAAGAGAGAACTCAAAAAAAGCCCTAACCCCCCCCTGAAAGCCAGAAAAAAGAGCGGTATTGTTCTTTATTTGAGCTTGCGCGTGCGCACACACACACACACACACACACACACACACACACACACACACACACACACACACACACACACACACACACACACACACACACACACACACACACACAAATAGAGTGCTGACACCAATAAGCAGTCAATGATTTTCCTAATGGTTCTCCTCCATGGAAAGGCAATTCTCAGGAGGATGGTTAAAGCACTGGAAGCCATGTGTAAACTCCCCTCCGACTATCAGCTCCCCAAACACACACAGACGTACACACACACACACACACCCACACACACACACACACACACACACACACACACACACACACGAGTCTAAGACCCGTCTTGGCAAGCTCTTGCTTTCCTTCAACCTCTTTCTCTCTCTTTACATCTGAGTCTGTGAGTCTCTGAGTCGATTAACACTCTCTCAGTTTTTTCCCCTTCATCCCACAAAGTCTTTTCTTACTTTTCCTCTGTCTCATAACTTAACCGACTTTCCAATATCGCTCGGCCACAATTTGAACGTTTGTCACATAAATGAACGTACGCGGCCTCACCTTTAACAAAACTGCCTTCAAATGCCATCGAGGGAAACACAGAGGCCTTTATAGCCTATGAAAGTTTAATGTGTGTGTGGGAATACGTGAACATGAGAGTATTTTGGCTTATAAAGTGTTCAAAGCATAGGAAATCCAAAAAAAGGGGGGGCTACTTGTGAATAATCTCAAACTGTTGCACAAAAAATTATCAAGCTTGCCTGCTTCCTACCATGGAAGCACGAACGCCTTAAGTATGTAGCAAAAAGCCATTTGACATTATGCTCACACAATCAGCCATCCTAATTATCTTCTCTTCCTCTGCCCACCCTCCCCGCTCTCTCTCTCTCTCTCTCTCTCTCTCCCTCCCTCTCTCACACACGCACACTCACACTGAGTTTTCAGTACATTGTAATTTCTGTATACCTTTGAGGCATGCCGTCCAATGAAATGAAACAGAAACGGGAAGGATGGTTGGAGACGGATGAGCACACCGAGTGGTGGTGGTGGAAGTGGTGGTGGTGGTGGCGGGGTGGAGTGAGAGAAAAGTGAAAGAGAGGAAATGGGAATAAAATAAGTGGAACGAGAGCAATTGACGAGAGAGAGAGAAAGAGAGAGAGAGAATCGAGTGAAAGAGCAGGTCAACTCCGGTGGCGGCATGTGGAAGCGTCTGCCGAGCGTTGCTGATGTGATGGCATGATGATGATGGTGTTGATGATTCACCGCTGGTAGGAAATCAGAGAGGAGAACGTATTATTATCACGCAGCTCAATTACAGCGCAATTTCTCCCCGGCAGCGGCAGCCTCTGCAGGGCTCCTCATTGAAGCTGATTTGGGAGGCCTGCGGCGTCTGAAGGACCAGCGAGCAACTCAGCAGCACGGTGAGACATCCCCACTCCAGATGGGAGAAGAAGTGGAGGCAGGAGAGGGCGACCGGGGAGGAGAGGAGTGGGGAGCACACCGGGATGAAGAGGGTGAGGAAGTAGACAAAGAGAGGAGGAGGACGTCGACACAAAGGCGTATGCAATTGCGGCCTGTGTTAACGCCTCGTAAGCTCCGCACTTGTGGGTGTACGAGGCGCTCAGCAGAGTGGAGACAGACAGGAAGTACAGACAGGATCTAAATGCACTGCTGATGGAGAAAACACCTGTTCAGTAATGAGCATGGGCTCTCCANTGTGTGTGTGTGTGTGTGTGTGTGTGTGTGTGTGTGTGTGTGTATGTGTGTGTGTGTGTGTGTCTGTCTGTCTGTAGTGCATGAGCCAAGAGGGAGGGTGCAGAAAGATGCAGGCCTTTGAGTGTGCGTGTTAGAGTGATTGTGTGGGTGAGTGTTTTTTTGAGTTATTTTTTTATTTTTATGCATTCTGTAGGTGTGCGCTGCTAGCACCGAGGGAACACTTGAGCCTGTATGTACAGTATCCTTATGGATGTAGGCAGGTGTGTGTGTGTGTGTGTGTGTGTGTGTGTGTGTGCGTGCGTGCGTGCGTGCGTGCGCGCATGTGCGTGCGTCTCACAAGTACATCACAGCTGCCTTCAACATCCCATGCAGTGGCAGCCCTGAGGCAAAGACAGCCTCAGCTGAACTGCTTCACTGACCTCACGGCGAGGGATTACTCAGTATGACCTTGACTGTCAACCCAAACCCCCGATTCTCTCACATACAATGTACCACTAGCTGTGTTATGAGTATGCAGTGGTTGAAATATGAGGTAATTCTGTGGCTGTGACCTGCCGGGTCAAACTGCTGCTACCACATTTAAGATATTCTTACAGTAGATATACATGTTATAACATTGTTTAACTTTACTATCTTCAAAGCTGCACTGTATGGTTTTGGTGTAACGGCCTCTAACTCTACATTTCTGGTTCACTTTCACTACATTTATCAAACACCAAACTCACCATACCTCGGGCAAAGTTGGCAACTAGCTGAACATCGTGTTACAGTCAGAAGATAAAGTGCCAGATAATGGAAACCAAAGCAGAGCTAAAAAGAAAGTGAATATTCATTCATCAAATGAACAGAAACAAGTGTTTCTGCTGGATGAAATAAATAGCACTATAGCAACTTTATAATGTGATATATCAGTGTTGTTTTTACAGCTTATTGCATTGTTCCCAAGGGGCAACAAAAATCTATAATGCAGGTTTAATGTTAGCTATATTATTTTTCTATCATCTATGTGTACTTTCCATCTGCTCAATCCACAATATGAGTGAAATTTTGAATGACAGGGTTTTTTTATTGCTACCTAAATAACAATTTTTTTTCCCAATATTTTACAAGATATTAACAAGTTTCTCTACAAACCTGCCTTCATTTAACAAATCAAATCAAATCAAAGTAAAGTTCTCAAATGTTTAATGTCGCCTAAACACATGCAGCGGTTCACTACATCACCACACTAAAGGGATTCCTTTTGTATCATTTCATACATATTTTCATGCATTTTTCAATGACAATTTTTGGTGTTTGAATTTAAAATAATAATCATGGGCCAGTCAAAGACTCGGTTGAAGAACATTATAGCAGCAACTTCCTCTTATTTTATCCAGATGTGGAAAATATAAAGAGATATATGTCACAGAAGCAAGAATAAATCGGTGTAATAAATCAACCTGTTTTAAGAGGCAAGAAAGAAATGGGATTATTGGACACATTTCTTCAACCATCCTTTTCAGTGTAATCCTAGATCAGCGCCCCCCCATTTAGAGATCCTTGATCAAAACCAGTTTGATTGGTGTCTTGGCATCAGCTCACCTCTAAGTCCTAAACTTCACCAACAGAGGGGAAAATTACAGACCTGATCCCTGGATGTGTGGAGCCCATTTGGACGCAGGTTAGTTTCCAGAAATGTTCTCAAACCACACACTCTTTTTTTTGCCAGCTGGGCCCAAACTACACTAACAAGCCTTCAAACCAAACCGGGGTTCTCTTGAGGATTACTCCGGGATTTGAGTTGACGTTGGATTTATAGAAGGGATGAGACGTTTATCTTTTCTTTTTTTTTCTCTCCCCCAAACATTTTTTCTTCCAGCTTTCTTCTGTCTTGCATATCTGTCTCTCTTTCTCTTGCCTGTCTCCATCTCTCTCTCTTTCATTCTTTTCTCCCCTCACTTTCTCTCTTAATCGCAGATAGAGATGAGTCTTCTGGGCGGTTGGCATTCAGCTCCAGTGGTGAGAAAGGGGGTGGGTGGGTGATGTAGGGGTGGGGTGGGGGGGAGAGAAGAAAAGCGCCGCTGTCAGTTCCTCTCCTCTTGCTCCACAGGACTGGAAGGACAAAAGCTTTCCCTGACAGGCCGGAGCGCCCCTATCGCTACCCAGCTGATGTGTCATCACCCTGTGTCTTCGCCATACTGCCACGTACTCTTTCTCTTTCTGTCACAAACCCCCCTGTCTTATTAGACTAACACAATACAAGGGGATTAGTGTATGGTGTGTTGAGGAGGAGATAGCAAGGCAGTGGCTCATGCTCAGTGTCATTAGTCTGCGTGGGTGTGATTACATGTTCTTGTGCATTTGCGTGTTACATGTGGATCAGCGTGTTGCATGTCAATGTAACGGCGCTGCAACGATTTCACAGAAGTGGGCAATCTGCCGTATGCTTCCCCCAACAACGAGGCTGTCAAGTGTTTTTCAATTTAATGTGACCATTACGGTTGAGAGACAAACACACCGCATACTGTCTAATGATCCCCTATATAAGTCTATTCATAGTGAATGCTGCAGGGGGACAAAGTATATAGATGCTATCATAATGTAAAACTGCATTACAAAGTGATCACGGATGAAAAGTCAGAACCAAAAAGGATATGTGACTGCTAAGTGATCTGACCTGATGGGAACTTGCTACTGCAGCTTCCCATCATGCCACACCTCTCTCTCAGCTTTGCAGTCTACACCAGGAGGAGAAAATTCACTCATAATTCATTATAGAAAAAGACAAAAAAAAAGAATCCAAATCATTGTACAACTTGTGCATCAAAGACAATAAATAAAATATTGCACGTTGTTACAACTGATTGCTCCTCTGCTTTCTATAAAAAGAGATTAGAGTCAACAGAGGTCATATTTTAGCTTGCAAATAATCCCTGAATTCTAAAAATGCATTTTGAACATAAACATTTTTAATCTGAATTTGTTTGCCATTTTTAGAAATTTAACAGTTACTTTTTTTTTTTAAATAGTCTATCTTATCTTACAACAACTGCCTCATGCCCAATCACTAAAACACATTTTTCTCAAGGTAATCATTCCTCCTGTTCATATTTCCCTATGGGGACAATAACGTGTATCTTATCTTATCATTCATACTGAGCATTTACAGATCCTTTCCAAACATGCTTATAAATGAAACAAGGAGTAACTGAACTTACACTGTAAACTTACAGTCTATTACTGCAGGCATACAGTATCAAACTGTAAACCTCATATTCTACAGCATAATACTACACTCATTTTTTACAGTAATTAGCTGTTAAAGTAAATTATAGAAGAAACACTGTCAAAATAAAATAAAAAAAAGATTCTGGCAACCACAGCTGTCAGCAGTTTACTGTAATTTTTCAGGGAAATTTGTTACAGTCTGAAAGTTGGTTGCTAATCTCTTTTAGAAAACACACTAGATCTATTTAAAGGGATAACCCTGGCAACAGCAGGGGAGTACAGCGATTGGCCTAATAACCCCTCCGTATGGCGATGGTCTAGCCCCAACTTGTATGTGTGTGTGTGTGTGTGTGTGTGTGTGTGTGTGTGTGTGTAAATGCAGATTTTTAAACCTTTGCTAAATATCAACATGGATACCAGACTTAAGATAAAACTAATTCACCCCCCCCCTTCACCCCCCAGCTCTGTCTCGCTATCTCTCTCTCTCTTTCTCTCTCCCTCTGTCTCTCTCTCAGGGCTGTCTGCTAAGCCTCTTACCTATGGGATTATTGGCAACGCTAGGTATTATATAGCTTCATTCATCTGGATGATGCGTTATTAATGTGTTGGGGAATGAAACCATCTGTAACGGCGGCAGAGGATGATGGGAGGATGAGGGGAAGATTTGGGCAGAAGGGGGGGGGGGGTTGTGTGTGGGGTAGGGGGTCTGTCTAACAGAGGCAGGAGAGATGTCTGACCCTGGAGGTGTCACGTCGATGTGTGTGCGCGTGTGTGGAATGTCATAGGCTACTTTTGGGGATAGGTTTGAGGCTTTGAACTGGTTAATTGGGGATGGTTTGACCAACTGGGTACAAAAGCCATGATCCCAGTTTGAAAGAAGATAAAAAAAAAAAAGATTTTAGGGTCAGAGGTTAAGTCGAGGGTTAGGCAAGTCTCCAAGAAATGAATGTACATGTATGACCAAGATCTGATAGGTGTGTGTGTGTGCGTGTGTGTCTGCAGGTTGACACGGAGCCATGCAACTCTAATTGGTGGTAATGGTGAGGCTTGTTGGAACAGACATGAGAGGACAGAGATGAACAGCAGTTATGATCTTTGATTTTGCAGTTTTACAGAGGAGGCATACAAAGGCATCAAGCTGAGCACAAAGGAGCACACAGACACGCGGGCGTAAACACAATCTAATAGACGAGGAAGGACAGTTTCGTGTTTGTTAAGCCCCTCTCAGACATGCACATCACTCAGGAAATGCACTGCCAGAAAAAAAGACCCTGAGTTAATTTTCCATGAAGGTCTTTCTGGTAATACGTCTACTTTTCCCCTTACAGACATCTGTAACATTGCTGGCTCCTTCTATCTGTTAAAGTCATAGCCCTGTTTTTTATATATATATATATAACTTTATTTTTCAAGATGTGGGGCAACACAGCGACGTATAACCGAAGTAAAGGTGACACAAAAAAAAGGACAGGACAACAGCCGAGCTTTCAAACATACAGGCAAGAAATTAACGAAGAAATCGAAGATAAATACATGAATGATTGAAATGAAAAGACGGACAAAACGGACAAAACATCTGAAGGCGTTATCGCGTTTTTGCAAATCATAACGGTCATTTTGATTGACTGATGATTGGGAAAACGGCTTGGTCGGATTGCGTGTGCTTATCCTTTAATGAGGCAGGCTAAAAAAATTTGGAAATTTCCAACAGCGGTAGCCCTGCTTTTCATGACTGAATACAGAGTGAACATATTGAGCTGATCCTAAACCCTTAACACACTGTTTGCTATTAACATGATGATGTAGTTACCCATTTGCCCTATTAAATATAATATGATAATGGAACTTGCTCTACTCTAATCTCCTAAGCAAGAGTCAACATAATTGACAGGACTGTGTGAGTCATGCCAGGATGTTCTCTGCTCCCGAGAGTGTGTGTGCATGTGTGTATGTGTGTGGTATTTCTAACATCCTGACACCTGTTGAATAGCTATTCCTCCTTTACACAAAGTCAGCAAAGAAACACAGGGGGGGGACACAGAAAGAGACTGCTGCCTCTGCTGGAAACAGATTACATGGATACCACACTGAAGAGATGTGCACTACATTCAGCACCTGTGCTAGAAGGACAGTTTAGCAGGGACGTGTCTGTGTTGTGGTGTTTGAGCTGCTATGGATACCCGAAACTTCAGTCTACAGACTACGCATAGTCTAAAGTTTTAAGATTCCATATACTGACACTGATATTTTTGAATACGAGTGGGATCAGCTCGGTGAAATAACATGACAGCCTTTTGTACGGTAAGCAGCATTATTATAATAATGAAATGTTTCTTTTCCCTGTTGCAGGTTTTGAAGAGAGATGGTGTCATGTATACAAATTACACTTCAACATCAAAGTGACTCAGGTTTTTCGATGCGTCTCTTTCAAGTCTGAGGTGCGTAGTTCTTCCCTCAGATCTGAATATGTTTCCACCTCTCTACCAGTCTAACGGCACTTGAAAAAGAAGCTCTTAGTGAACGTGAGCACAGTGACAGATTGGATGGACTGACAGGCTGGCTGTACTTTACTGTTCCCCTCATTACAGGTTTTACAGAACATTTTATTGATGTAATGATTGGGACGTTTGAAATTTTAAATCACACACTGCATCTACTTGGTTTGTCTGGACTGTAATTATGCATGTTCAAAGGTCTGTTTAAAGGAGAATAGCTCATGCTCTCCAAGACGATTTACTTTTGGGGAAGTGCCAATTTATCTGCCAATTACCACTGCTAAAGTGGCTTTGCTATGATACAAAAACCAGCAGTGACAGTGACTGGCACCTAAAGTGGCACTGGAACAAACCATGCTGCCAAGGACGCAACGTGAGAAATTCAATTTGAAACGTGTGGGAAAGGTGAGAAGGAAGTTCGGTTATGAAACGTCAGACGTTCCAAGTTCAGAATAAGATGTTAGTGATACTCCTTTATGAGAGCTAACAGCTTGTTCACATTGATTCAAATGCAACACATGTAGCCCAATCCTAAATTAACATTGTATTAACATTGTAGAATTGTCTCCCCACTGATCCACTTGAGTGAAGTTAAACTAACATTTTACATAATCAGCTAACAACCTCACCTTCCTGTGTAGGTCGACAGATTGTCAGATTAGACTTCATTCATCCTGAAAGAATTTTAATATGGCATCAAACCGTAACTGCGCCCTCACATTACTTTCCAAAATGCTGTGATGATTATGATTATCCATTCAGCGCAGCTTGCTACTTTATGCCATTTTGCGTTAGCAGAGTGCAACAATAACCAAAATTCAGCAACAGTAACAGAGCGTACCATAAACAAAGTGAAACTGGAACTTCTGGATTGTGGTTCAGAAAATCCCACTAACATTTGTAATGACAGAAATAGCTAAAATTCCAGCCTCAAAACATTTTCTTACTCAGCAGTATGTAGTGTGGTTGACTCCATTCATCTAAATGAGGACAGCAGCTATCCTTATTCTATTATTAGCTTTTAACAAACACCATTTCCCATGAATCAAAGATCGTTATAGGCTAAACTTCACATTTTGAGAAAATCAGCAAGTCCATGACCAAAAAGAGAAGTTGTAGCTTGTTCAGAGTACTCTGTAATAACAGCAGACTTATTAATGAAGATGTTGTGTTGGTGTGATGTGATGACAGTGTTGGTGAAGTTAAAGGATATAGCCCCCCACGCAGCTACACTGTTTCTTTAAGTCATTAATTAGTCAATCATTATTAAATTTTGTTAAAACCACAAAGGGTTTAACTTTTAATAGCAAGTACTATAGAGAAGGCCAACTTGTCTTAGAGCAACGATTCTCAAACAAAATTGACAGAAATTAGACCACACAGACCCCCTTTTGATTAGAATTTTTGTCCCAGGGTTATAATATATAGTAGTTAACACATTCTACCATTGTGTTACTTAATGGATGGAATCATAGTGAAAA
>JANJYP010026252.1:0-14645 GCA_024605115.1 Rastrelliger brachysoma | reverse complement strand
GCTCATTAGCATTATTTAGTCCAGTGTTGAGCCGTTTTTCTCTTTTGCAGACATGATGCCATTTCATTATATTTTCTAGATCTTTCTACATACCATCATAATGATGTTATTCAAAATCTCGTACAAATACATTTTATCAATTTGTTTTCTTTACTTGCTTTGACAGATAGCTGTTGAAATATAGGGTGGAAGAAAAGGCCTGTGAGAATGAGCTGGATATGATTTGTGAAGGATTAAAATGCTAAATCCACGAAGGTAGAGAGCTTTATATTTCAGTGGTTATTATTTAAAGGGCACATAAAAGTGATCATGTTACAAATTTCTTTAATCTGAGAAACAGAATATAAAAAAATAAAGGCAAAACAATGGATCAAATAAATCTACTTCAGTCTTAAATACATTTCATGCTTCAGGAAATGTATTTACTTTTCCAGCCTGTATTCAGACTCTGATTTACCTCTGAAAGATGTTTAGGACATCCAGTACTTTACATAAGTGATTTAATACAATCATCTCAGTTAATGATTTGGTTTAACGGAGAAACAGCAGAGTATTGTCCATGGCTGTATTCCAGCTCCATCGCTGTAACCACTATGTTTTATTTCAGAGTTAGGCAAAGGCAGACCAAACTCCCAAGAGTGTCAGCGAGTATGTGAGCAACTGGGAGAGGGTCTATCTGTAAATTTCTGAAGTGAAAACCTGAGACTCTTGAAGAGCTTTTAATGCCACCTGGAAATGAATGNAGGCAGACCAAACTCCCAAGAGTGTCAGCGAGTATGTGAGCAGCTGGGAGAGGGTCTATCTGTAAATTTCTGAAGTGAAAACCTGAGACTCTTGAAGAGCTTTTAATGCCACCTGGAAATGAACGGAGACAAATGGAAGAACCACAGAAAAGAAACAAAGTTAAATAAATACATTTCAAAACTTTAACTGGGGATGAGAAGAAAAACAACAAAAAAAAACGAATTTCAAGGGATCAATATAATAATGTTTTATAAAAGTCTGAATTGAGTACCACCAAGTCAAACTTGCTAACTTTATGTGCAATGAAAATAACTCCATACTGTGNTCAATATAATAATGTTTTATAAAAGTCTGAATTGAGTACCACTGAGTCAAACTTGCTAACTTTATGTGCAATGAAAATAACTCCATACTGTAAAACATTTTTCTGTCTTGTCTTTCATACCTCTTCTACACACCAACTTTTTCAGTGCAATGTATATGTTGCAATGTATATATAGCCATAGAATGCATGGAAATAATAGACTAATAGATTATAAAAGCTCTCATAATATTTCCATTTTGAAGCCTTGAGACTGGTAATTTCATCCGCACCATCTTGAATTTTTGGAGACGAGGGCAGTGGAAAACAGGAATTTTGGTACATATGAAAGGATATCACATTGGACCACCCCATCACCAAGCACAGCCCACACCAACCATGTGCAATTGTGATAACCAGACCTCCAGAACCTAGCCTTTAAATACTCTACCTGTGCAGGCTTGCAATCTTCATGTAGTCCAATAATAACTGCAATATTTACTTATACTGAGATGTGAAAATATAACACTATGGAGACATTCATGTTGAAAGCTGTTGCTGAGAGTGTCTCCTTCATGATATCTAGCAGCAAGCAACATCGGTCTACAAAGAAGCTCATCCCATTCATCAAGACAGGAGAGGTGTCCAAACAACAACATCAAGCACTATCACAGCACAGGTCTGGCAACTGCCGGTCAAGCTGGGTAAACAACTCAAGCTCCTGCCACACACTGCAGTAACATCCTTGTGACCTGACATGATCATTCTGTCAGAGGCCATGAAACAGCTTACTCTAATAGAGCTGACGGTGCCTTGGGAAGATCGTATGGAGGAGGCATTTGAAATAAAGTTTGATAAGTACCAGGGTATCGTGGAGGAATGCCGGAATAAGGGTTGGCAAGCTTACTACCGTCCAGTTGAATTAGGCTGCGGAGGTTTTGCTGCACGCTCTCCTTTCAAAACTTACATCTGGCTGGGCATGAGCAGTATGCCGAAGAGAACAGTCACCAGGGTTGCAATATATACAGAAGAGACAGCCTCCAGGTGGCTGTGGATAAAGAGGGGTTATCTGTGGGTTAATGCTGCTGGGATGCAAGTCAGGATTTGATCATCCTGGCTAGGTCACCTGGGTTAACATACATTTCTATCATTTCTAATCAGCCCATTATTGTCATAGGGTTTATAATTTAGCTTCATATTTTATCCACTAGATGGTAGAAGAGGGTTATATAAAGGGAACAAACATATACACAAGTACACACTTGCAAGCACACACACTTTCAGTCTTTTATGTTTTAAGAGCAGCTATAGTTTTCCTAAAATCATCATGACAGATGGTGGGAATATGGTTGAGTATGCCCCATTGAAATCCATGCACTGTGGCAGGCAATAGGCTGTGAGTGTGTGTGTACAGTATGTGTACTNCACACACACACACACACACACACACACACACACACACACACACACACACACACACACACACACACACTATCAATTCCTAAGCATCTCTAATCAATCAGGTACTAAAATCAAGTTTCATTCAGCTCAGCATATCTCCAAACTCAGATAAATCTCTCTCTGCACCACTGACCCGGAGAGAGTTGTTGCTGCCTTCATATCCGCTCACCTTTATTACTGTAACTTGTAAAGGTTAAAAAGTCTCATCTCTTCTTATGTACAGACCTCCTGTCGCCATATCACTGTCAAGCACCTGAGATCTTCTGATCAAAGATTTCTGTCTATCCACAGATTGGTGTCCACAATATGTGTGATATGGGAACATGTCTTTCTTGATAGCCCCTCGAAAAATATTCTCTCTCCAGATGTAAATTCCTCCCTTGAGGTTAAGACAACTTAAATCTCAGTTTTACTTGCTAGTTTTTAACTGTGTCCAGCTAATGAGCTATGGCTACTGAATGTATCTGCTGTCTCTATGTGTTTTGTATGGCTATGTGTTTTTATCATTATTTTTATTTCTAATATCATTATTTCTAAGCTTGATAGATTTTACAGTCTATGAAGTATATGAGCAAATGTAGGATTTACAAAGGATTATTTCATAACTTTGGTTGCAGAAGCACAACATGTGCATATAATACATATAGAAATGAGAAAACCATTGTCTTTCAATAACTTTATCATGCTAGCACACTGCTAGTATCATAAGAAATTTGACATAAAAGTAGCACAGCACCATCTTCGTGTGAGCTTCTTACCAAACTGCAAGAAGTTTTTTACTCAGGTCAGTGGGCAGAAACTGGGGAATAAAGCCCTCCAAATCACTTAAAGCACTAGTTCGGACATGCTTGTTTTCATTATTAGGTTTTACTGGGCTTCAGCCAGTGCAAGAGGCCGTTTATATTCTGCAGGCACAGCAAAATGTCACATTCAATCTGTACACTTTGTTTTCAAAAGGTCATAATTAGCTAGCAGTTTTGAAACAATTATGGCCAAAGTGCACCAATTTCCCTCTGAGGCAAAACATGGAATTACTCATGGAGAGTGAAACTGAGCAACGTGTATGTGTGAAACACTTGTGGTTTGGTGTTATTCCATTCTTACTTCTTAGTTCAGTATCAAATGCTTTGTCTCTATATCAATGCATATTGCAAAAGTGAACCTTACCGTAAAGTTGCTGACTGCATGTCCATATTGCCTTTTTTTACGTTATCTATGTTGTCTGAGCATGAATGCTGTTTCATTCAAGGTATTTAACATGTAGGAGCAGCTGAGAATAATTACAATTTATTAGCCCAACTGCAGAGATTTTGGTGATAGAAGGGCACACACACACACACACACNACACACACACACACACATGCAAATATACACTTGAGGGAAATTAAACAGCAGCTGGCAAGATATGGGAAAGTTTAATTTATTCAGCATCACCATCATACCTGTTCCAATTTGCCTGCCAATTCAAAGATTTGGAAAAGCAATCTACAGTGCCGCCAGGTGGGCTGTTGGCAAAAACACTTTAGATAATGCACTACAAAAGCAGTATCTAATAATACTTTTCAGCACAGAGATTGGAAAAAAGTAACACATACAAAAAAACTGTTTAACATTGCTTTTAATAGTGGCTGCACTTTAGTCACTTTAGGTAATTGTAAAAGGTAAAAACAACAACAACCAGGAGACAACAAAATTGCAATTCTGCAATACAATTGCAAAGTTTGAAAACTCAAACCAAAACCTCCATGTGTTAAATGAAAAATATTTCATCTTGACTTTGCTGTCATAAAGAGGTCAAATGAGTGATAATGTTGTTGTTGCTAGGGCGGTTTGACCAGTTGCTATGTGACAGCCTCAGCTGTTGTAAGAAATGGCTCTGGTTAAACTTTGAAAGGAAGGAAAAAGGGCAATGTAGCCACAGGACTATAACTATACACTAGTGTGTATGCGTGTGTATCTTTGTGTTAATATGTATTTGTGTATTAGGTATATGTGTTTGTGAGTATACATATCTAATGGATAAGCCTCTGCCATTTTTAGTGTAAACATGTAGGTTTGTATGAACCGTACAGTGCAGTACATATTTATGTGGGCAGATTTTAAGCTGTTTATGCATGTCAAAATAAGAAGTTTGTNGTGTGTGTGTGTGTGTGTGTGTGTGTGTGTGTGTGTGTGTGTGCATGTGTGTGCACACTCATATGTTATAGTATGGCGGTCTCACCTCAAGCCTGAACCCAGTGTAGCCATGGGGAGGGTAGGGTATTTATGATGGAATTCTGTAATTTTCAAAACTGTGGTTTGAGTTTCACTCTTTTTAACAAGCTGGTTTGGGCACTGATAATGGAAAACGGCTGCAGAAAGAGTGACTGAGAGAGAGAGAGCAAGGGAGAGAGAGAGAGAGAGAAAGAGAGAGANGAGAGAGAGAGAGAGAGAGAGAGAGAGAGAGAGAGAGAGAGAGAGAGACTTTTGGCAGCCTATGGATTCACTTCCCATTTCTTAAAATTTTCTGGACGTTTGCTATTTGGAAATTTTTTGCATTATCATTTCAGTGATATTTAGGCGGCAAAACAGCAACAAGAAAAATTGAAGAAATGGATCGAAAGAGGACACGGTTTACATAAAATTCATGAGCATAACCAATCAATCCACAGAGTGCCATGAACATGGCATCAGAAGTTTAATCCCAAAAACAAAATCAGGAATGACTTATTTGAACATTTTGAGGATGTCTGCTGTATTATTTATTAAATTGTTGTCGAACAATTACTTTAAGAAAGGATACAAGTCTGAATTTATTTTGTCTCTTGGCAGATGGACATTGCGAACCTTCCTGTGCAACCTTCCAAACTTGCTGAACTGTTTTCTTTTATCTGCTGGTCATTTGTTTTTATGGCATTCTTCACGCAACATTTCTAAAACAAGTTGTTCTTCAAATTCTAATAATTTATTTAAGTTTGTGCATCTGTTCCTGGTGTGACCCACTGGTGCATACATCCAAAGTCAGTAATGCAATTTAGTTACTCAAAGAGAAAAAAAAAGTTGCTTGATCTGAATGGACAGGCAGACTTTCTCATGAATACAAATATCTAATCATGAAACAGCCATAAAATGTGTATTTTTGGCCTACATGGAGCAAAGAACAATGACCTTTGTTAAGATTCTTTAAAATAACACAAGATCTTTAAATGGTTGCCCTAATAATTATTAACAGACAAATGTAGTAGTATAGGCTATATTAGTATTGATACTCAACCCAAATATTACATATAGTTTTGGATATTACTGAATATGAGTAACTTTTTTACAGTTCAGAGGCGCTTTCTAAAGTGATGATTCTTTTAGTTTATTTTAGACAATATTTTGTCAAAGAAAAATAAAATAAATAAATACAATGCCTTTCTGCATTATAATAGTGTTACAACAGTATAACGTGTAATTTTTGCCTTTGCAATGTTACTGTAGGTATGAGTATCATACTTAAACAAAAATTACTTATCATTTCCTCTATCAAGGAGGTTATGTTTTTGCCAGGGTTTGTTTGTCTGTCTGTCTGTTTGTTAGCAACATAACTCAAAAAGTTATGGACAGATTTGGATAAAATTCAGAATTCAATGTCCATATTCACCACCATAATAATAATGAAGCCATAAAACTTGCACAGTCTCAGTATACTTGCAGTCTCAGTGCAGTTGTGTTGCATTGCAGTGAGTCACGGAGTGTCTGCTGTCAGCTGCAGTCTGTCATCAGTGGTGTATGTATATATATCATTTGGAAAATGATTTGAGCTAACACTTGGAATTCAGCATATATTTCAAAATCACACTGGCATTAATTAAATTACATAATGACTAAGTTTTGCCCAGTTCTTCATATAGCTATTTGCTATTTCAGGTTCCTTTTGGTTCGTAAATAACACGTATACTTATCATTACCTTCTCAGTGTAATTCTGAATCAAATGGATTTGTATTAAAACTAGAAATGTAAAAAATAGTCCTTTGGTATCATTACAGGATATGCACCTTTTCCCAAAGTGTTTCTACAACCTTTACAACCTTTGCAATTATTGATGTAATAGTATTACTGTTGAGATACTGTACTGCTAAAAGTATGTATAGCCACTGTTACTTATGCTGGTATATGATAAATGTCATCCACAACTACCAGCTGTTACAATATAATAAATAATACAACTCCAATTGTAACTGGTGGTTGTGAATCTCAAGTGATATTTGTTAGCTTCATAAAATGTATACAGTTTGTAGGAAACAATAGCTGTGTTTTGAGAGAAACTTTGTTCCACATCTGGATGCCAGTTAGCCTGACCCTCACCACACCTACATAAACACACGCACACTGCCATACACTCACACATGCACATTTACACACATCAGTCTAAGCAACCAAGGGGGCCCATTAAGCTAACGGGAGATATTTGGCCCCCAGACTGGGAAAATAAAAAGTGTAAAGTAATGGAGCCAGCTGTAAAAGCACATAATTATACAGAGCACAATACAACAGGACAGTGGCCAAGCTGGTGTGTCTTTTTGTTATATAACCTTACCTCAGCTCCACGATGATGACATCAGGTAAAGGATGAAAGTTGTTAAGGGACTCCCTAATGGCAATGACACATACATGTGTAGTGTATATATACTGCTGATAGTTAGAATAATTTTGTTTCCATACAAAATCTGTTTATTCTTATTTAAATGCATTTGTAATCACTTTTGACCAGGTGAAATTAATTCATGCATTTGTTTGGCACTATAGAAGACAAGACAATTGCTATGTCTGTTTCCTACTGACAACATCAAAAAGCTTGTGGACAGTATATCACAACACATAAAGCAAGATTTAATTTTCATTGAGATATGTTTGGAAGATATTTATAAATTATTAATACCACTGCCAATACTTTATGTTTCTGGTGTGACTTGGAAAACCAAACAGTGTTTTTTCTTGTATTTTTAGAAAAAAAAACATGAAGCTCTACACATTTTTTAGTTTTTATTAGTTAATTCATTACAGCACTATCAGAACGATGTCATTACCTCATCCACAAATACGCCAGGAATTGTTTGTCAACCTGTAAATTTCTCTCATCTCATCCTGTCTTTTTCCACATTATAGCACAGTCACACACCCCACACCGAGCCACCAGAGTTAGTTTGTGTTTGCTCACCTGTAAATCACGAGTCCTGGGTAAAGTTATCAGCCCGGCTTAACAGGCTGTATTTATTGGCAGTGAGCACCACTACAGGTCCACAGGAATTCCACTGAATTACTACAAGTATGACTTACTACCTATTACTTTTTACACATACACAGTCATGCATTTACACATGAAAGTATATGAATGTTAGGTGAAGTCACACACTGGGCCATGCAGAGAGCCATTAATTTTTATGCTGTTTACCATTCCTGCAAAGGCCTAATCAGTTGATTTACAGGCTCGCTCAGCCTGAATGTGTTCAGCATTCTGTTTTTATGTTAGATTCAGGTTTCTGTTAGGTTTTGCTTTGTTTTTATAAGCCAATTTAGGACCAAAGAGCTGCCCTCCTCCCTCTTTGTTAATGCCTCAACATGTATTGTGCCACAGGTCCAAGCTAGAAAAGCTTGTTTTAATAAAGTTTTGCTTTCCACTATGATGACAGAAGAAAATTTTAACTGCTGCTGTTTGAGTGTCACTGTATTAGTATGACACCAGAATAATACCACCAAATTATTAACTTTGGGATGTGAAAGGAAATAAAGTGCAGAGAAATTCCAAATTAAAGCCGAGGTTGGATAAATAAAACAGCTGCAAGCTGTTGTAAAAAAGTATGTGAAACTTAATCAGAATGGACTTACAGAGCTTGAAACTGTAGGGGAAAAATGTGGCAAACAGTGAATCAACTTAACCTGCCTTCACATGATGTATTATTGTTGACAACTTGAATTACAGCATTTACATTACTGTTTCTTCACAGTGATAAAAACAATATTTTTTAAAAAGGAGGAGACATTATAGCATTTACTTTAGAGCAGTAAGATGGTGCAAGGATTCCGAGTGATACTACCACCTACCACAGTGGTCAGTATATTGTCTTTATAGCTGCAGATGTCCTTCGAATCACCAGTGTCCTCCCACAGTCCAAAGACATGCAGGTTAGGTTATTTGGCAAGTGTAAATTGCCCACAGGTGTGAGTGCAAACATAGAAAGGAAGCACAGAAACACATTTACAGTGTTAGATGTTTCAATGTATTTTCTCTTTCTTATATCTGTTTTTCCATTTAAGGTCATCAACCTTTTACACTCACCAGATCTACAAACCAGGTTACACTGACTTATGGCTGGTTCTGAGTGTTGATGATTCTTTTTACCACAGCGTGAATGCAAGAAAAGCAATTTTTACCAAAACTAAAAGTAACTTTGTTCTGCAAAAGAACCATATTGTGTGATGTTGAATTTAGTGTCATAATTAATCAAGCACTTTAAACTATTTTATGACAACTCACAGAAAGTAATTTACCAAGTTTTAGAGGCGAGTGTGACAATGTAAATGTCAGCTGTATATGTGTGTGGGCCGTTGGCACTAAAGGCTTTTGGTAATGTCAAGTGCCCTGTATGAGCCCTTTGCAAATAAAGCCAGCACTGTAAAAAAGGTTTCCAACGGATACTCAACCTTATTGCCTTTCATTACTTTGTTAAAAAGTGCAACTCTACAGCTCTTTAAAGGATTTTTTCTTTTATTAAGTTCAACAACTTACTTCCTTTATTTTATTAAAACTTTCATTAATTTTGGTGTGTGAGTGTTTTGTAGGAGCACATGCCCAATGTGATTTTTTTTAGTTATGCTATTATTTTATATAATATTTTTAGATGGTTGTGTTGTTAATTTAATAAAATGTTAATATAATATTTTATTGACTTATTTTATTTTTGGAAACATTTCAATTTGAATTTTCCCCTAGGGGATCAATAACATTACCCTATACCTATATCTATAAGGGGAGGTCACACTAGACACTTGAGCCAGTAGAAGCTGGTTTTGGTTTCTATTTTCTTTTTTTCTTTTCTGTTTTTTTTAATACTGTATACACATTTCTTGTATTTTCTGGTTGTATTCTAATTAAGAGATCATGCTATTATAGCATTCAAAAGCAACACATCTAATGGCCTAAGACTTTTGCACAGTACTGTAAATAACAGTAACAACATTAATATCTTAAAGCTGAAGTATGTAAATATGTAACCCTACATGCCTGTCCATATAATGTTGCAGATTTCTTCCATAGGGTTGATATTCAGGTCAATGAGTACCAGTTGAGGGGAGTCTTAACACTGCAGCACATACCCTTAGTTTGCTTCCAACTTTGTGTCAACAGTTTGAAGAACTTTTCATGGTCCATGACATCTTCTTACTAACAAAGCAAAACAAAAAAAAAGGAATTAAAAAAATAGTTTTCTGAGGTTGTTGAATTCGCTCACTGAACATACCCCTGGCATCACCCTTATTTGGGATGCATGAAGATGAGATCTTAAACAACATATGAGTCTCCACATGCTTTTGGCTGTACATGCTGATCTCTGCGTGTGTGTGTGTGTGTGTGTGTGTGTGTGTGTGTGTGTGTGTGTGTGTGTGTGTGTGTGTGTGTGTGTGTGTGTGTGTGTATACGTGTGTGTACGAGTGTTTGTTTACATCTTATCTATATGAAAGCATCCTTTGTGCTGGTAACTCAGAAAAAAACAGGGAACACAAAAATGATTCGATGCTGCACAGCCCTGATCCCCTGATCCCGTTTTCCACCTCTGCCTCCCATCTTTGCACACAATCACATACACAAACAAAAATATATTTGCCTTTCACAGTCACACTGAAACACACAGTCAACAAAGATTTTCTCACTTTCTCTCCCTTGTCTCAATTCTAAACATGCACGCAAAGACCCTGCTATGTGATAAGATTAACATCACTTGTCTGATATCATCATTATTTTGTCAGAGATCAGCTTCCTTAACGCCACACCTCTCACAATAGAACTCTTGTCTGTGTCTCTGATAGGCCATCACTAGAGTGATAGTTGCCAAGCAATGGAAGTGAAAACATCCTTTCTCTGATGCCAAAGTGTAGTGATCCCTGTAGAATGTATGTGCATAAATACAAATACATATTGTGGATACAGAAATGAAAAAGCAATAGCTTAATTTTGCAACACTGAAGACACTCAAATTTTATTATTCTGCTAGTTTTAGCAATCAGGAGATGTTATCTTATCCCAGAATCAAAATCATCTGAAGCATCCAGACTTATTAGACAGTCATTGTATTTCTCATAATAATCTCCAACTTCCATATCAAACTGACAGAAAAAAGTTGAACATTCACTGCCTGGCCAAAATAAGTTGTCACACATTCCAATATTTCACTGGACTGCCTTTAGCTTTGATCAGAACACACATTTGCTGTGGCATTGTTTCAATAAGCTTCTGCAATATCACAAAATCTTGCATTGATGATGAGAGAGTCAGACCACTGAGCAGCCTTCTCCAGCACATCTCAAAGATTCTCAGCGGACTCTGTGTCTCATACTCCCTGAACCACACTTTCACAATGTGAGCCCTATGAGTCCTGACATTGTCATCTTATAACATGCCCGTGCCATTAGGGAAGAAAAAATAATTATTAGATTAATCTGATTATTCAGTATTCAAATAGTCACCTGGCCTGAGTGGAGTTCCTTTCCCATTGTGCATGTGGAAATGTTCTTACTTTCCTACTTTCTGCTTGCTGCATGCCAATGATTTGACCCTTCTCAACATCTTTTCCACGACCACAGGATGGTTGTCTAAGCAATGAGAGGCTTATCATTGCATCAGTTATGGTTAAATAACTTGTTGCCAGCTAAAAGATAATCTCGCATGCAATAATTACCCAATAAGAGTCTCTTACCTATTTGGTTAGAATCTCTACTTTGACCACATTTTTTGAAAAGAATCATTTTCAGAGGCGTTTTCTCTGTTTGCGAGTAAACAAAGGGCACAAACGGAGAAAAACTTAACTGTTTTACAAAATATCCATGTACGTGTAAACACGGCCTAAGACAGCCACTATCTGTTTGCATTCACTTATAATGGTAAACGACACTGTTGGACCTGGCTAGTCTGGGAATTTGTAAAATCTGAAGGTGTACGCAACCATAGGGAAGCTGTTTGTTCTGCTCCTGCAAAGACTTTTGGAGTGTGCTCACAGAGCCTCAGTGACTTGCAAAATGGGTGGTGAAGTTGTATTAATCAATCAAATCTCTGTCTGTCTCCTTTCCTAAGTTGAAAGGGCTATTTTAGGTGCTGCTGAAAACAGTATCAGCAGTGAAAGGCAGGGGGATAGACATGTGGGTTCCTGCCATGCCAGCCATAAGGAGCTAGGACCAGAGGGATTTCCACACATCATGGTACTATAGATAAGTCACCAAATTCTCAGAAAGAAGACTTTATGTTGAAAGAAAACTGCACACAGATTTGAGTGAGCTACAGATGGAGACACCTCTGTCAACGCTGCTGTAGACTGTTTGCCAGTGATGTTTGACACTTAAGGTAAGACAAATAAGTGTCTGTGGCCTTTCACAAAGAGTTTTAGATATGTAATGCAAGTTTAAAACTGCTTGTTGTCTTTTTAGTGTGTTTTTGGTGGAATGTTCCTCCTTTATCATTCTTTTTTGTTCCTGATTGACTTCCAGAGATGCTGTCTATAAGAATGGTTAGACACAGTTAGCAGGGATTACCACCAACAGAAGGAAACAATGCTGAAAGTGAAATAACAGTTAAATGAAAAGTTGCTGTGTATTTGGGATTCAAAGCGTTTTCAAAGCTAAAGTTGTTTTTAATGAAGGTGCTGTTCTCTGCTTCTAACATCTCTTCATCATGATGGTCTCTGAAATGACCTACTTCAAACCTGTCTTCTACAGTATTATTATTGTACTGCACACCTCTGACATGAACACAGACTGGTCACACTGTTGCTGACACCTTTCTAACTTAAACAGTCACTTTAACATAGTGAAAAAAAACAATCATACTTCAATCTGCCAGTACTCTCCACCAGTGTCTGGATCTCATCTATGCCTCTCTGGGATTGGCTGGTTCCAGCTCCCTCTGCATGTTGAGATGCCATCACAGCACCTCAGCGGCCAGTGAAGAGGACACTCAGTGGCCTCTTAGGAAGAGTGAAGCCACTAAGCTATACTCTGATTAGTTTAACAATAAATAAATCACCGAGATCTTCGAGTAAAGCTGTAAAGACGGGCAGAAAACAGCTGAGTGTGACGTCATAATAAACAGCGTCTGATGACTGCGGCTCACAGCGGCGGCCAAGATATTGCAACTTTTTTGAACGCGGAAGTGGCCACGCTAGCCAGATCCACAACTAAAAATTGTGTTATGGCTGCAGTAACGCCATTTGGCCAGCAGCTGTGTTCTACTGGGTAAACATGGAATTTCCATGCGTCGCCACGGCAACCACGTCTAACGTAGTAAAGATTTTTTTGATAAATTCTAATCCCCAATGTCTTGAGATGTTTCAGGGCGAATTTGAATGTGATCGCATGAAAATTCAAGGAGGAGTTTGCAAAAGTGCAATGTCAATAAAGCTCAGTTTTAAAACCTCCTAGGTGGCACTATTGTTCCTCCAAATGAAGTTATTGCATTGGTCCAAGAGACTTTTCTGTGTACTGAATTTCATGTGTCTACATCAATCTGGTGAGAGGGCCTCAATTTTTTTTATTATTTCTAGGGGGTGCTGTAGAGCTGTTTTGTGTTCTGTGTGTTGGGGGCCCATATAATATCTAAGTTTACGGTGCCAGGGATGTGTGTGTAAAATTTTAATAGCCTACTTCAATTGGGAATGACAGGAGAAATTTTTAAAAATTGACATGGGTGTAGTTGCACAATTTGGCCAGCAGATGTGTTGAAATACCAAATATCGAACTTTATTAAAAATTTTTTTGATAACTTTTAATTCCCAATGTCTTGAGATGTTTCTGAGTGAATTTGAACATGATCGCGTGAAAATTCAGGGAGGAGTTCGGAAAAGTACGATGTGTGCAAATAGTACCTTTTGACTTGGTCACCCTGGACTTTTTTGTGTGTCTTGTCATGTACGATGTGTGCAAATAGTACCTTTTTACTTCAAACTGTTTGAATAAGAGGGTGCTTGAGACTTTTTTGTGTGTCTTGTCATGATACATGTGTGTACCAAATTTCGTGTTTCTGCATGACTCTGGTGCGAGGGGCTCAATCAAATTTTATGTGTCTATGTCATTCTGGTGCTAAAGGCTCACTTATTCTAGGTGGCGCTATCATGCCATTTTAGGTTGTATTGTTCCGTGACCCGTAGAATATCGAAGGTCACGGTCTAGCTGATGTGTATGCAAAATTTTATTAGCCTACATTAATCTGGAGGGACAGGGTAATTTTTTTAAAATTTGTGACATTAGTGTAGTTGCGCAATTTGGCCAGCAGATGTGTTGTAAATGCAGAATATCGAACTTCAGCATGTCGCCGCGGCAACCAGGTATAATTTTATTAAATTTTTTTTGATAACTTTTAATCTCTGATGTCTTGAGATGTTTCTGGGTGAATTTGAACATGATCGCGTGAAAATTCAGAGAGGAGTTTGCAAAAAAATGTATTTGGTCACCCTGGACTTTTTTGTGTGTCTTGTCATGATACATATGTGTACCGAATTTCATGTTTCTACGTGACTCTGGTAAGAGGGGCTAAATTTTTTTAATTTTCTAGGTGGCTCTATCGCGCCACTTTGTCAGTGGCATGTGCGCGAGCATTAAAATATGAAATTTTTCGCCGATTCTGGGGTGCATGCAAATTTTCGTGAGTTTTAGGGCGTGGTAAGGGGGTCAAACTGGCGTTTGATTTGGAGGAACGAGAATAATAATAATCCTAGCGGATTCAATAGGACCTCACCTCTGGTTGTTTCACTAATTAACAAATAAATGTCAAAATTTACAAAGATTAACTTGAAAAATAATTGCTTTTTATTTATTTAGAGATAAGATGTCTGTTTTCCAGCAGTTTATAGTAAGACATATTTATTAACAAAATATGCTGTAATTTGTTAATTCTTGTATCTTTTTTTTTTTTT
>JANJYP010026194.1:0-15065 GCA_024605115.1 Rastrelliger brachysoma | reverse complement strand
TTAATGCAATATTTCAAAATGCATGGGGTGTCAGAAAACCTCTTTCCACCACTGTAGTCCATTCGGACACTCACCATCCGTGTCCTTTCATCCTCCAAGTTCTGTAGGACCGCTGCAAACTCCTGAAGAGACTTGGCTAAGGACAGATATGTTGGTGGACATGGAGACATAAAGCACAGGAGACAAAGAAAAAGATAAAATGTTGGCATTTCAAATGCTTAATAATGAGAGATACCCAAGTACAGGCAAACAGGAGTAGAAAGTGTTCTTTAGAAAGTTGACACGATGTGGCAGGAATGAAGAGGTTTTGTTCCTGCTTTTGAAACTCTACGGATTTGACTAAAATTGTGACACAGCAGTGTAATTAAGTAGAATTTAAACCACAATTTAGAGGGTTTGTTTCTGTGGTGCATGCACTGTGGGCAGAGTTCACTGCTTGTTTCCTCACTCTCTGGCAAGTGACGTACTGCTACATTGTTCTGGGTCAGAGTTTCCACTTCAGTTGCGTCCCTGTCAAATACTTCACACACACACACACATATATGCACGCACACACACACACACACTAGGTTCTTCAGAGACAGGGAGTTCATACTGAGCATGTGCAGAATGTGTATCAACATGTAAAAATCACACATGCATACATACTGACAGGGAAGCCTGACTCATTTCTTAATCCTCACATGGCTGCATACTCATACTCTCACACACACTGATTTTCAATATCAGACTTCAAGTTACAGGATTTGGTACTTAGAAGTTAGATCCAACTATAAAAGTGACAGAACCTCAGGAATACACAAGATATGCATTAAAAAACAACAACAACAATCCTTTAATACAGTTCATAAAATGTAAAACATCCAACACACATTCTTTATCAATCACATAGAGCAAGAAACTTGCAAAAAAATGAGAGAATTATAATTATATAATGATCAGTTAAACTAGCACAGCCTATTCTTGGGCATTTTCCACATTGCTTTTTATCTGAATAATAATCACTTATTTTATTATTTATTTTTAAAATGGATATACTGACTTTGTATCAAAGAGAAGAAATAAGTTTTGACATGATTATGAATATCCTAATAAAAAACAGCACAGCCCAGTTGAGCAGCAAGCTGTTCAGGAAAGATAGCAGGGGATAGTTAAACAACAGCACTGGGTGCGTCAGGCCAGCGAGGAGCTGCAGCCTGCACACGCAGAGCCAGGCACCATGAGAGGGTGTGGTGGTGACTGCTGCATGTTTCACAGTACGCTGTTTGGACAGACACAAGGAGAGCGCTGAAAGGCCTGGATGAGTTCATGGAATCATTAATTATATTCTCATGTACAACAAAATTATAACCAGTATTAAATAATACTCATGTGTATACTGATAGGTGTCAGAATTGGGTCAGCGTGATGTTTCTTACACTATTTCAAAGTAGAGATTAAGTAGTAGTTAATCTCAGGATATGTACAATAGGCCTAAGCAAGGGCTATGAAACATGTCACTTTCATTATGTGTTGTATTATAGAGGATGAGGAAACATTGACATAGTAGTCTTGGCTACATATCTTATGCATGCTTATTCTTTATTATAGATGATGAGCAGAAAACTAGAGTGTAAACCATACATTAGATCTAAAGTTATTTGCTTCTGATGCCAATGGGGTCTAAAACAAAATTTACTGTTGATCAAGTTGCATGCTTGCAGACTATTTCCATTCAAAGTTGCTGATGTAGCACCACAGTACTTACAGGACATCTTTAAGTATAATGCCAACACACATGTTCAAGTGAAGAACTGGGCTTTAATACAATTTGAAACTGATGCTACCTGAAAATGACCTAAGCTTAAAGTTAATTTCCATGTGATGATACTCTTGTTATATCACAATTGATGAAAATGGAACAATAGTGAGCTAAATGTAAGACAAATAATGAAAACTAAAAAAGGTATTAAACAGGACTGCAGCAACCAAATAACAAGCAAATGATCATTACCCCTGAAAAAAGCTTTGAATAATAAAACCTTTGATAATAAAAAAAACAAATACAGGGCAGATAATTTGAGACAGTTTAATTGAAAATCAAGCTGGCCATTAAATTAGTGCTGAAATGATGAATGGATTTTTGCGGCTATAAATGGCTAGACACATGTCTATTTACAGACTTTCCTCTGTTGGTCCAGGGAAAGGATTGGATTTCATATCAGCAAGCTCACCTATGCATATCTCATCATCCGTCTCAGCATCTCCGATACACTGGAATTTAAACTCGTTGAGAGAGTCCGCAAACTTCCTCTTGGCTGTCGACAGACCTGAAGGAACAGAGAAAAAAGAAAAAAGAAGGTTAGTGTTTAATTTTACCACTGAGAACACTCTGACAGCATGTTTTTTTGTTTGTTTTTTTTTTGCCAAAAGCCGTATTTAATTTTTAATCATATTCTGTGGGGGTTAAACAATCAACTGTAAAGACATGTAAAAAGCAACACATCATTGCTTTCATCTTTAGTTATCTGGGCTAAAACTTTATCATGTAAGAGATCATCACTTTGTCTTGGATTACATTTTTGGTCTACATATGCAGTTGCTGAAAGTGAGAGTGAGTGGAAAAAGCTTAAATGCAGACAGGCAGATACTGTGAGTGGATCCCCAGTGGTGTTAGTGATGAAGGTTGTCAGCTTGTGGGGAATTTTGTGTGTCTGTGTGTGCTGAAAAGTGCAAAAAAAGTTCCATTAAACTTAAGTCACATTAGCCAAGTGAGGCAGTGAAAAGCCTTGGACAGATGGATGCCTTTCAAATAATACATGAGGCGCTAAGAGGTCCTAAGAGACAGACGCTCACAGCGAGTTTGGCTTCCCCTCCATTTAAACTCAAGGCAGGGTCACCTTCACTACAATACCTCCAGGATGTATACACTGGACAGGTCCAAGTTAGTCTCTGTAGATCAGAATGACAGCTTTCTCGCATTCTGTCCTAACACCGACAGAGTGGTTACAGAACATTTATACGGATGTAAAGGCTAACTGCTCCTTAACTTCCATGATCAAAAAAGGAAGAAAAAGACTTTACAGTAAGAACAGTGTGATATGGTCTTTCCCAAACAGGGAATCCCAGTTTTCAATAGGCGAACAGAAACTATATAAAACCTACAAAAGCAAACACGCATCTCGTTTGAATACATGACATTTTGCAAACTATGGATAGATCTTGAATGTTAAAGCCAAAATGAAAACGAATGAATGAAAATGAAAACCAGACAAAGAAACATAGAAGAGGAAAAAACCCTTATTGATCGAAAGTGTCATGGAAAGACAGATGGGTGTCAGGGAAAGGACAATGAGTATACAGAGGCAGGACAGAGTGAGAAGTACAGTAACTGGCCATGTTCATGTAAATACCACAGCTCATCCATGTGTGTCTGTGTGTATGTGTGTCTATGTGTATGTGGAAAGATCTTCTGCAGTTTGCCAGTCTGAGAAATAAAACGCAGACCTTGCAGCTCCTGCATGTACTGCCAGAAACCCACACATGCTGGCATATAAACGCAGACACAGACCACGCTCTCTCTTGGGTCTGACACAGAAAAAATATCTTAGCATGTCAGTTAGCATTGAGTCACAGTGGCTCCTCAGTGTCAAAATAACTGAAGTCTGACCAAGCTGAGACCACACTGTGACCTTGAAGGATAAACTGTGGTTATACAGTGCCAGCGTCCAGTCAAGAAAAAAAAATACCAACAGTAGTTCTAGGTAGTGGCACATAATAATAAAATGAAAACACTTTATTCTTGTGGACAGTGCTGAAACAAAAAAAAAAAGAAAAAACATTTAGATGGACAAGAAATTGCCTAGTACAATGCAATGTTAAAAACAACTGTATCAATGCTGATGTTATTTATAAATGAGTTATATAAATATTCAGCAGCATCAGTCACCCATTCAATGATAAAAGATACATTGGGTAATTTCAATAATTATTTATTCATTTCATTTCATAATTTCAATCAATAACTTCTAATCATCTGCCAACAAAGCTTACAGTTCTCCAATGCCAACAAAATTATCAAAGAATACAGAGTTAAGAAAAACAGTGCCTGAGGTTTTGTTCACTTGCAGTGTTTTCCACTGTTGAGCAAAATAAAATGTGTTTAGGTTTGAGACAGCATGAAATTTCTGCGTGATGACCACTCTTTGAAGCTGCTGCTGCTGCGTGCGTGTGCGTGTGCGTGTGTGTGTTTGTGTGTGTGTGTGTGTGTGTGTGTACCCACAGCTTTGAATGCCAGAAATCAGCCAGAAAGCACCTGGCAAAGATATCTATGAGATACTATTATTAGTGATTCAACAATCCTGTGAAAGCTCTGCTCATATATAAGCGTATTACAGCACCATGGGACAGTACTTAATAATTAAATGAAACTGATGGTTTACTGTAGTTAGAAGAAAATTCTGCACACTTAGATGTATGCTAAATTCTACTTAATTTCTCTCTCTCTCTCTCTCTCTCTCTCTCTCTCTGTCTGTCTGAGTCCCTTCTCGTATCATCATTGCAGACATTTCATTGATCTCCTTCATGTCATAAAATGTTTTTATCATCTCTCTCTGCAGTGGTTTTCCCCTAAGTGCCTTATTTTACAGCATAGGCAGCCACAGTGGGAATCAACTCCAGCTCTGACAGCTCTGATGTCATGATATGTATCCACTGAGTTACACAAAACTACATCACTTTCTACACTCTCATCCTTAGTCCCACACTTCCCTGCTCTCTCTCTTATTACTTTTTGCTCCCATCCCTCTCCTTTCTGATTACTCTTTCTTTTCCTTCATGCCAGTAACATTTTCTCTCAGGGCCTTGCAAGTGAAACATAGCAGTCGCTGTCCATATCCATGCAACTCCTGCCATACTCCATGTATTCTCCCATATAAACATCAAACCACAGATTGAGGAGTAGCAAAACAGAAGAACGACCTCAGAGCCACTGACGCTGTTACATATAATCAGCTAATCATTTCATGTATTCTAACAGTTACTGTCCAATACAGTCATCCACATCTTCAAGTTATCACTTCATGCATTTTTAAGAATGCTATAAAGGCACTACAAGCATGCTGTATTCAGCTGATAGGGGAAGAGCAAGAGTGGCAGTAAAGGTAGTCATGATATTAGAAGTGTACAGCTGGAGATACTGTTGATGATAATCAATCCAGTGTAGAAGTGTATTTAACTTATCAGTTTTGTCTCAAACGCACATGATGCATTCTTGACCCTGTCTATTGCCTTTTTTATAGCTCGCCAAGATGTCACATTTCTTGTTTATGTACAAAGTATCTCATAGCATCTCAAGAACATGATTTGTGGTGATCATGATTCTACAAAATGAGGAAACAAGTGTCAGACATTAAATTGCTGCATATGTAACCATTGCTTGTGTTGACCAATGTGTTAGGCGGAGGTTGAAACTGTAAAATATGTAAATTGCATAAGCTGTTAAAAGTGCTTGTCCCTGGCTGAAGAACTCAGGATGTCTATATGCACATGTCTTGATTTACTTAAAGGCAGTTGGACTACAGAACAGTAAAATACTGCCACTGTGGTATTTAATTACCTTTCTTGCATAGCAAGATAGGCTGACTTTTCAGCTGCAACGACATCAGTCAAAAGTTTGGACACAATTTCTTGAGGAAAGTGTGACCAAACCTTTGACTGGTACTTATAGTTTGTATATTTGGGGATAAATTAACTAAATCTAATAATGGTTTTCATTAGAAATTAACCTGCAGATTATTTTCTCAATTCTCAATCAATTCATTATTTTGTCTCTAAAATGTCAGTAAAATGTATTGTTGGAGACATCTTCAATTAGTCTGTTTTTTCCAGTTAGTCAGTTAGTTAGTCAAGTACTGTATGATCCAGAAAGGTTTCAAATTCTCACATTTGCCACAGCCACTGAAACTTTGGTCTTTTTCTTTAAAGAATTCCAAAAACAACAACTTGATTATCAAAATAGTTCAGAATTAGTTGTTTGTCGATCCACTGATCAATTAATAGACTAATTGCTGCTACACTATGAAGTCCAGTTTATTCTGGTTGCTGAAATAAAACTTTTTTTTTTTTCTTCACAGCTCTGAAAACATTAAGTGTTGAAACCACATTGGTTTTAAACATTCCCCACTTCTGTGGAGATAAATAAACCTGCTCACACATGACTAAAGAACACCTCTCATGTCATATTAGCAGTCCTAGATATATCAGATACAGTGATACAAACAATGAGAGAAACATTTTACACGCTGATTGTCCTTGTAACTGTAGACAGTTCAGAGCAGCAAACAGTAATACTAAATGCTGGCAGAGGCATTCTAGGTTGGATCATTATATTTTATATACACTTACCACAGCTTAAATCGTAAAAAAAATAAATACTGTACTACATTTTATCTGTGCAAATATTAAAATTAAAATATCCTTTTTCAGCATAAACATATATGATATTAAATAGATATTACAAAAATGGTTGATTTCATCATCTATATGTATTCCATTCAAATAATCCAGCAACAGTAATTGTTATTTGTTGTAATGTGTGCTGAAACTATCGTTAAGAGTATTATTGTTTGTCAGTCACTTGACAGTGTTGATAGCAAATCTGACAAGCTCCATTACATACCACAAGCACTGTGACTGTTTGTCTCTATTTGTGTTGCCGCTCAGAGTAAATACCCTGATGATTGTGAAGTATGACTTTATTCTGCTTTGAAAACGATGGGTTCTGGTTGCTTTACTCAAAACTGTTATGAAAAACTAAATGCAAGTATGCATGTGTGTGTTTAGCTCGCTCGTCCTTGGAGGATGTCTCACTCATTTTGGCAAACAGCATGATGAGGTAACATAAGATTTTTTTTTCTGGCGCATATATGCAAATACATCATACATGTCATAACTGTCAACACTGACATATTCAGACACACACACAAATGCAAGTTCTGTGCGTCTGTTCACAAACACACACACACACACACACACACACACACACACACACACACACACAAGCTTGAAGCACAGCTCTCAGCTCATTCTCACCATGTTTCTAAATCAAAACCACATTGTTGGACTATATGACTCTGTAAGATCTCGCCAACACAAATGAATTGCTACGAAACAAAAAAAGAATTACATGCCGCACGTACATTGTCCAGAGAATATCTAGATGTAACAAGCGCTGATGCATTACCATGTATGGTCTTTTTTCAATACAATCAAAAGGTATTTATAAAATAAACACCAAAAGTAGCAAAGACTGCATTGTCAAAGCTTTGAACAGCATCACTGAATGCCATTAATTGCAGCAGACATTTTTAATAAGAGGTTAAGGGCCAGTTCATCCAAATTATTAACATTATGTGATACATCATCTGCTTTGGGTAAATGCTGGTGCATTTATACATACATTCAGAAATGTGAATAGTCCATGTAAATAATCCACCAAACAGAATTGAATTAGATGTTAATTTTTCTACTACAGCAACAGCAGCATTCCAGCTTTGGTATTACTGCGTAGGTCTGTTGTTAATGTGATAAAAATCAACCATTGGAGGGGAAATATTTGAAATATTTTGAATATGCAACATTGGATTTGAAAGCAGCATTGTTGGGGATCCCAGATGCAGAATGCATGGACGATGCACTGCTGTCACTTCTATTTAATGGTTGCGTGCATCTGTGCAAGGACGGCAGAGGACAGTGACCGCTAAAAATACATGATCTCGTTGACACTCGCCTCTCTGTCCTCTTCCTCTCTCTCTCTCACTTGTACGACAGAATTCCCCCCATTCTTCTCTCTTTCACTTCCTCTTAAGCTCATGACACCACCCAATGGAGACATGCACCGATAAAGACACAAACAGTACCAAGAAAGCATGACACATTTACTTTGGACTTGAGGAAATCTACTTTTGGGCTTTTGTACAAACATTTGTGAAAGAATAAGTAATTGTTTAGGCCTCATAAATGAGTCAGTGGAGTTTATCTCTTGTAATAAACATCCTTAAACCCTCTAACAGGGCACTTTCACTAACTTAGAGCTGAAATCATTTGTCAAGTCATCGATTTACTTTTTTTTTTTTCAATTTAAAATTGAATTAACTCTTAAAAGCACAAATGCCTTGTTCAATCTTCTGAAGTGTAAATACTGTTCAGTTTTCTTAGCCTTTTATGAAAGTAAATGGAAAGTTTCTTCAAACATGTAAAATTTGTGACATTTTATAAACTGAGTGATTAATCAACAAAATAACTGTCAAACTAATTGATAACGCACATAAACTGTTGGATGCAGTCTTACATCAGGTTTTAAACACAATGACATTCTAACTCTCACAGCAAGAAGTGTCCACAAGTGGAAGAGCTGGGAGAAAATTAAGACCTAATGATGTCCACCGCAATCCCATTGACCACTATGACATGGAGATAATAAAGGTTCTTTGTTAATGACATAATATGTGGTAGTTAAGGGTAAAAGGACCAAAGGCAGTCAGAAGGACAAAGAAGAGGTTGTCAGCTTCTTGGTGTCTACATCTGTTCACTCCTTTCTGGGGAGTTACAGTACATGAATATTTCTTGAGGAGAGTTTGCATTTTTCATTGACACTGGTGACGGGAATCCTGTCAGCTCTGAATATGCCAGTCACATGCTATGTCTGGACTTCAACTGCAATTGCAGCGACACTACAGTACAACGGCGGCTATGTATATTAACTCACAAACACACACATACACACACAATTGAAAGAATGGGCCTGTGTGATATCAACAGGATATCCAGCAGTAGCTTGAACTCTGCAGTAGCTTTGTTCCACAGGCATGTGAATAGAAACCCTATTCATCATGTGGGACAATCTCTCTCTTGCACACCCACACACACACACACACACACACACACACACAAAATGTATCTGTGGAGACAAAGTCTGATTTCAGTGTCCTCATCTAATTCTTTACATGACATAGCAGCTAAGCAAGGAGAGGAATATGAACTGAATCATACTGGATTGACATATTTAGATGTCATGATGACATGGTTTAATGATTTATTATGTAGAGATGCACTTGGGCACTTTTGAAATTCATGGAAAACAATAAGTTCCCTCAATACAACAGTTTGTTTCATGTTGGTTGAATTCTCTCTCTGTTAGTGGAAGAATTAATAATAACGTTTTTGATATAAAAAAGCACATTATGCAGCATTACTATGAAAATAATCTGATCTGTTTTTAAAAACTGCCCAAAGAAGGAGTGTCAAGTTAATTATGCTGGCTTTTCATATAGTACTGCACTCTCACAGAACGCCCACACACAACGTGATGCATTTTACGTCATGCTGACCCCTGAAGCCATGCCGATGCAGAAAGCAAGAATTTAGGAATCACCTCCTGTCTCCAAAACGTGACAGCCAATAACTCCCGTTTGGCAAGCCCTACTGTATATGTGCATGTTTGTGTACATGTGTGTGTTTGTGTGACATCCATGAGTAGGAGAGAGAGAAAGAGGGTTGACACCAGGAAAGCCAATATTGTAAACTCAAATACACAGTGACATCCTGGTAGCTTTATGATGAAACAAAAAATTTCACCATAATTAAAACCTTGTGAGTTTCAGTCTAATGCTATCTCTGAATGGCTCAAAATCAACCTTTACAACAAAAAATGAAGGTGAATGTTGTCAAACACTGAGCACAAACCTACAGTATATGGGAAGGTTTTCCTGTCAGATAAAACACACAAGGTCAGTTTGACAGTAAGTTGGAGAGAAAACACTACTTTTGTGGTAACAATAAGCCACAGAGACAGGAAAAGCATGAAACAGAAAAAGGGCAAGGAAGTGGAGATGGGTTCTTTCAGGCGTTGCCATGGTGAGTTCAGGTTGAGGGGAGGTATGGATCAGAGGTCACCCTTCGTCTGTCTATTCTGCTCAGTCAGCTTTTATGGGAAGCAGCCTGGGTCGGTGCACATTGACGCGCAACATATACAGTCTCATCACTCTTCTTGTGTCCGCAGTGGAGCGTGGGTGATTAAGGTCAAATCTGGCCATGAATGCAGATCCCGTTACAGACCCACATTTCAGGACCATCATATGCCTGTAATACAATCCACCAACACAGCTGGAGAACAGTAGAAAAAATGTTCAATGCTGTCCAGTAATATTAAGCCTATACCATCTAATACCTTGTCATACAGCCAGTCCCTCCAGGCTGTAAAATGGGTTAATGTTTAGAGGTTAAATGTGGATTACTTATTGTAGTGGAATCAAATTCAGCCTCTTGACTACATTGTGGCATGAGTGGTGTTAATTTTATGGTTGACTTGAAAAACGGTATGCAAGTGTGCATTTCAACTGCGTATGAACAAGAAAGTCAATTTTAATGTTTTGTTGTGGCACAATAGAAATCAGATCCAAGACTTTTCCAGCATTGTGTGAGTTTGAGTTGGATGCAACAGGAATAACGTCACTTCAGAGATTGAAAGATAGAGTGAAAGATTGGCAGAGAAATGAAGAGAAAATGAGGAGAAAGAGAGGAAAAACAGCGTAACACTCAGTGTTATATTTTATCTCATCACCTTCCAAGGGCTAAGCTGGCTGCCTGTGCAGTAAATATGTCATCAAGACAAGTGGCTGCCAAGATGCTCGAGACAACCTCCAGGCTGTGGCTAACTCTTCACACTAACAGCCCTACCAACATTGAAGTCATACAGATAATGTATATGCATGTTAGCACACATTTACATGCACACATTCTACAGCTGAACTGCGTTTAAAAAAAACAATACTGGCGTGCTACAGTGATGTAGGGGTAGAGCACTTGCCACACTGAGCTTTGTTCATAAGCAGTTCGAATCCCAGCCGAAGCATGTCATTTGCTGCATGTCTTTCCCCTACTCTTTCTTATTATTTCCTCTCTAGCTACTGTAAAACACAGGCGCCTTTGCTGCAAAAATCTTGGGGAAAAAAAACAAAAAACAAAGCAATACTGTACCAATCAATACAACATTTCTTGTGAATGTGATAATCCACTAAACCCAAATAATTAACCACTGAATAACTACCATCATCTGTAATTAAAGTTGAAAATCTGACAAATCACATGCAAATTTCCAGGTTTGTATTCTCGAGATCTAATGAAATATGACTGCATCAGTAAACTCACTACTTATCTTACTCGGGTTCATTAAGCAGACTCTCAGTTCAGCCTCTGTTTCAGACAGAGGCTGAACTGAGGATCTAATTCTTGTCTATTTAAAGTCCTCACTCCTTGACATGCGTCTCAAGTTTTGGAATTCTAACATTCAATATCATAACAACATAAACATTAAAAATAAAGAACATAATATGTCCCCTTTAGAAAATTTGTCGACAATATGCAGCAATGTAGCTCCCCATTTTTATTATAGCTATATTTTGGTTCTAGAGTCCCCAGCCACGCATGAACCACAGACATTACAGTTCAAGGCTGACACCTTGAACCCATACAGCAAGGACACCTGTAAGTAAGATTCACTAAAGTGAAAGCAACATAATGGACATTTACCACCCTTTCTCACATCTCACTGTCATAGTAGTTAGTCCCTAACACTTTTTGAATCAGGTGAAAAAAATCTATCAGATGCTCAATGTGATTTAGGATACAGAACAGCATTTTATTAGCCACATGACTCTGCTTCATATTACCAGCCCAGTGACCACGTATGTTTGCTCCAGGGCAACCCAAAACATACTCACCCATGTCAACTATAGCTGTTTCAACACACAGAACGTCAAAAACACACACACACAATCTCCACATACCCAATCACACACTAATTGCCACCACTTGTATAAATATTCCTGCTGGTGGTTTAACTACAGGCCGACGTGCAGACCTGAGGTCCAATACCCCAGTCATACCCCCCACAGACCCCTACCACCAACCATTCACTTTAAATGTATTTTTAATACACATTTAACCACACAGAGCAATGAAGAAGGAAATGAGGTAATATTAAAGCTATAATTTAGTACTTAGATTTGACATTGGTTCAAAACATTTTTCCACATTTTAAAACAGGGAATGAAACTACTACACACAGATGGTAGTTTTCAAGCGCATTAAGTAATATACATATGATTTTTGTACACCAGATCAAAGCAAAGTCTGGTTCATGTTTTTTCAGCTTAAGTTTAATTTGTGTGAATAGCTTCATTCTCGTAAACCCCCCAAACATTTGAAATATTGATAACAAATACGCTATTGTTTATATAAATAGATTAAGAGCATTTGTTTTTATATTTACAAAGACAATGTTGTGAAAACCTTTGTGTGCTTGCCAGCAGAAACTCTGTGGACCATAAACATGGACAAACTGTGATGGAACTCCCTCATATGGGGGAGTCAAGACAGTAAACACACACACACACACACACACACACACACACACACACATACATATAGAAGACTAATGGGGGCACTCACTGCCCCACATTTGGAATCACTTATAAAAGAAAACATGGGCCAACGCATGACACAGCACCATGGTTGACAAAGCAGACCCAGCAAGCACAAACACACACACACACACACACACTGGAAATGCTCCCTTTGTGTATCTCAGCAGATGGCTTTTATCATGTTTGAATGTCAGTGTGGTGACTGAGGGGACAAGTGTTTGTGTGAGAGAGAGCATGTATTTTTAAAGTTTGGTGTAATTACCCAAGAACATACAATGTGTCCAATCTCTCATTGAGCTAAACAATCTAAAAACAACACACACACACAAACATACGCAGCACACACACCCCACTCGCATCCTCATTCCTGTTAAATGAGTGTCAAACTGCCCATCCCAGCAAAGAATCCCATGGAAAGAATTTAAAAGGAGCAAGAGGAAGAAGATGAACTTTCAGAAATCTTCCTAAGTTTCACATACATGGTGAAGTCAATGAAGCACTGTGTGAGTTTATTGTGGCTTTTCTTTGCTCTGCAATAGTACTTGGCTCATCAGAAACTGGCTGAATGGTGGTCAGGGGCCAACAAAGTGATTAACAATGGCTAAATAAAGCCTGGGAACAAAAGGAGCCCAACAATGACACAGAGTCCAAGCTAATATGAACTGAGAGTGAGATGGTGAAGAGAGGGCTAGAAAGAGTTACGAGGGAAAGGCGAGAGGAAGAAAGTGATATAGTTTTTGGGAGGGACAGAGGGAACTCAGTTGTGAAACAGATGTAAGGGGAGAACATGATCCTGCCTATGTTTATGAAGTCAGTGAGCAAGAGGAGTTACAAAACATCATATCTATGGCATATTAAGGAACAAGAATGCCTGAAGGGAAGCATGATATATCATCATCATCATATGCATTTCAAAATAAGATACACATAAACTTTAACATTTTTTTCCATTGTCTGAAACAGTCAGTGGCTTCTCTACAACCATTTCAATTACAAATTAATCAATCAACAGAAATCCAACCTGCAACAATTTTGATCATCAAATAGATGTTTCAGTCAACTTACACGCAAAAATACCAAACATTCACAGGTTCATAGTAGTTCTTGTGCTCTAATATATTCTGATGGGTAGCTTTTTATGGTATTGCTGTCTAAATGAGCATTTGATTATTTGAAAAAGATTATGTACATTGTGCATTTCTACTATGTGCTTTTTTCAATTCACCAAATGTTGCAGTAGATCTTGTATGTGACTTGCTGTTTCTAAAGAGTCATTTCCTTATCAAAAATGTTTGTCATAGTAGAAAAATGTCAGAAAGTCAATTTATATTCCATCTATCTATACTTACCATTGTTCATCTGCATTGATCTACGTGATTTAACATCATCTGGATTCTGACAAGTAATTGTGATATGTGACTTCTTGATGTGTGTTCGATTATATCTAATGACTACCTATTTGTATTTATTGTTGACTATTTGTAAACAAAGTTAACGTACAGCCTTTTCCTATTTTCCTATTTATAAACTTTATAATGTATAAACCTAGCTAATCTGTCATGTTACATAGGCCACTCAAAGCTGTTGTTTTGATTACTGCCCCTGGTGGTCAAGAGGAATGATATGCATGTCCAGAGTGTCACACCTANTGTTACATAGGCCACTCAAAGCTGTTGTTTTGATTACTGCCCTTGGTGGTCAAGAGGAATGATATGCATGTCCAGAGTGTCACACCTGATGTGAATGCTGGTTTTGGCTTCTTTGTTACACACCCTGAGGAAGGCTGTAGGGCTGATACATGTTGGTTTTTTTTGTTTGTTTGTTTGTTTGTTTGTCTTTTTGTTTGTTTTAATGCAGTAGCTCAGCAATAAAGACTTTTTTTTAAATTTTCTGAATCAACTGAGTGCCTCGATTTGTAATTTTTCCTTCTGCTTTTTCTACTATGTACCTTTCCAAGAGCACCACCTGTCAAAGCAACATCTTTACATACNACCTTTCCAAGAGCACCACCTGTCAAAGCAACATCTTTACATTGGCTCCCATAACATCCATAATAGTCCAAAACTGATTTTTACACATCATCATGATATGCATATATAAACACAGAAAAGCAGCAAAGCCTCACATTTCAGGAAGTGAAACCACCAACATATGACTTTGTTTGAAACTATGGTACTGACTGTATAATTGACTCTAACTGATGGATATGATCAATGTAGCTCTGTCAGTATAAGAAAGAAAGAAACACTGTACATCTTTGAGGCTTTCACTTTCTCTCTCCTCTTGTCCCAGGCCACATAGCTGTCGTATCTTAGCAACAGGCACAAAGAAGCCAGGCCACCACAAGGAGCAGAAGTTCTGTTCTCTTTCTCAGTTTTTTAGTATCTCATATTTCTTCCTCTTTCTGTTTCCTTCATCTTCTTTTCCCTTGCTGTCTTCAGCTTTTTACACTCTGTTTCAATATGTTTCTATTGATGTTTCTTTTTAGTCTTTTTCACTTTTATGCTCTGTCACACTACCCCACCCCCACCCCCACTTATTCTCTATAACCCCCTTCAACCTCTTTCTCTCTCTGTCTCTCTCTCTCTCTCTCTCTCTCTC
>JANJYP010026190.1:0-15760 GCA_024605115.1 Rastrelliger brachysoma | reverse complement strand
ATAAAATACATATATACATACCCCTATGATGCTGAGCCCTTTAAGATAGTCCATCCGTGGCTGGGCCTGAGGAACACAACCTGCAACTACCACCTTTTTGTCTTGCTCTTGGGCTTTTCTGTACAAACAAAGACAATGAAAAAGATGAAATTAGACACTAATATTAGTTCTGATAGAATGGCATTTTTGTCTCAAGTTTTCACTATGCCAGGCAAGCTTTTCTAGATTAAACCTGGTGAAAAAAACCGTACATAACTATGTTGACCACACACCATCACACTGCTGTCTCACTGTTGCCTTAAAACTGGGTCTTTACATTCTGGTTCTGGACTGCCCTATGAAACACTGACAAACTTTCAACAGGTACTAGTTGCGTGATGGTATTGAAACACAAACAAAGAAAATTTTGAGACCTTATTCTTTTAAACCCAAATCATAAAAACACAAAAATGAGAAGAGGCAAACAGACAGTGTGTCTGAAAATTTTCTGGTACAAGAACATCTTTTGTTCTTGTTTTCCCTTGTGGCATGTAAACAATTCCCTCCTGAAATGTCCATGAGAGAACAGAGATAGAAGTTATTCAATTCCCATGATCCCAATTCAGAATGTGTGAATAAGACATGTGTGAGTTTGTTATGTCTGATATATCGCAGACAGGTATGATAAAAATTTTGGTTACTGTTAATGGTGAGAACTATTTTCCTCTTGATCCATCACCCAGTTTACATCAACTATTCCTTTTTTCCAGTAAAATGTTTGGTGGTACATTTGCAAACAATCCCTCATCAGCCCAAACCTCTAGAACTGAATCCATTCTACTCTGAAGAATAAGTTTTTACGGAATAATAATTAACATTGGCAAATCAGGTTTGAAACAGACATATAAAACGAGTGGGATGTAATCCTTAATAAGTTTANAATTAACATTGGCAAATCAGGTTTGAAACAGACATATAAAACAAGTGGGATGTAATCCTTTATAAGTTTGAGATAGGATGCAATTGGAGAAGGTGTCTGGCCAATCTTTCAAATTCTAACTCCAGTCAGAGAGACTCACTACAATGGTGAATCTGTGCAGCCCTTGTCTGACAAAAGAAGCAGAAGAACCACACGACATCTGACAAAATTTAGAATATCTGATAGGTCACAATGACCTTTGATAACAAGAAAAATGACCAAGCCAAAACTGGTGTAACAAATACCCAGCCCATGCTGACACGGAGTGTCAAATATTTTCATTTATGAACAGTTACGCATAGTGTGAAGAGGTCATAGTAAGTAGTGAGTACTGATAAGGCATTTTTCAATGACATATTACTAGAAATGAAAAGAAGCACTAAGAATCCCATTTTCAAGATGATTTTAATAAGGAGGGGTGGACAGATAGTAAAATAGTGAAGCAAACCAAGACAAGTGTGTGCGCGCGTGTGTGTGTGTGTGTGTGTGTGTGTGTGTGTGTGTGTGTGTGTGTGTGTGTAAGTCTTTATGTCACCTCCAGTTAGTGGCAGTGAGATTTGAGACACTCGGTCTGTCTGACAAAAGCTTTTGGAAGAGCTGCCCAGACTCCACCATGAATCTTTAATAATGAAGCCTCCTGACAGCTGGAGCTAGGGAGGTAGGGATAGAAAAGGAGGGGGTGCTTGTAAGTGAGGGAGGAATTATGGGAGGAGGACAGAAGAGAAGCAATGAAACTGGATGCAAACTGTCAGTTGTGTTTAAATTCAGACTATGTTTGTATTCTTCAGCAAAACAAAGAGCAATAGTGACGGAGGTTGAGAGAGTGTGTGCAAGAGAGTGGAGGGAAAAGGGAGAGAGAAAGGTGAAGGTAGACAAACAACTCAATTCGGAGCCAACTTACATTGTGACATGAACGAGAAAAAGGGATAGATGAAAGCTGAAGTTAGTGAGCAATGACTGGAGGGATGAAGGGAGGATAGATGAAGGCAGAGATGAACATGCTTTCTTCTGATTATTGTGATTATTCATAACTGATTATAGTAGTCTGTGTTATTTTAGAAAAACACACTATTTAATGGCATACAGGGACTGGTCAGATAATGACAAACCACTCAAGACGCCACAAAACATTAAACATTAAGATAGAAGAGAGCCTACTGGAGACTATGTTTCATCACAGAAAGGTATTTGGTGTGCATGCAAACGGAAAAACTCATAATTTTTGAGCCTTCTAGTGTGCTTTTATTGATCTTCAGAAACTAACATTTTCCCTTGGTTTAATACATAGGAAATTGCTCTCTTTATTGTGGAAGATGGGATAACATCCAGGCCACTGTAGCTGTCTTTCTCTGTTCTAGTCAAAACATACCTTAAAAGTAGACAGAGGGAAGGGAGGGAACAGCAATAGGCAATAATGATCCTACTAAAATAATAAAAAAAAACAAAGTTGGATAGACGTTAAATTGCAAGACTGACTGAAGTGAAACAGATGGAGATAGAAAAAATGTCTCTGGTTAGAGTAGCTTGAGTAGCTGTTCCTGATGAAGGACTCACACTGGCATGACTGCACACACAGACACACACTCACAGTAGGGGTGCGTCTGCATAATTCACACCGTCTCCTGCCAAAATACGCCAAACGTTCCTTTAATGCGCTACTCGCTCCCAGCCCACAGACTCAGAGCCATAGCTGACACAGCGAGTAAGCAGACAGCAACTGAACCGTCGCCTCACCGCCCCAGGGGGAGCAGGCCAATCACGTCGCACACAGTTCCTGGATGGGATGAGATGGAATGGGATTATGCGATGCAGTTGCCGTGGTGATACTTTCGAGCCCAACCGAGCACTCGCTGCCAGTGACCCGGACCAAGCAGATGTCCCTCGAGATCAGAGGACGAGGTGTGTGCGTGCTTGTGCGCGCGCACACACACACACACACACACAGACACAGACACACAGAGGAAGAGAGACACAGACGTTTCCTTACCATCTTCACCCTAAATCTCCATTGCCTCAAGAACACACATGCTCACTCACACACAGGGTCAGAACAACCACATGCTTTGAACATACTGGACACACACATGCCAATGGTCACATATAACGATGGCAACAGTGTACAGCATATGTATATGACCTATGTGGTATGTATGTATGGTAGGGAGGGCTGTGCTGTACATACTGGTTTTTAACAGCTGAGTGGACATGGTGAATCAGTCAAATTAGACTGGACTAAATGTCTAACTGAGTTGATCAGGTTGACTTGGAGAAGCCCCTTGCCGTAAATATGACATTAAAATAACTCTAGGCATTAGATGGACCACAGTGTATGACCTATATAAGGCCTTCTTCAACTTTCTCACAACAGAACTTGAAGTGAAAAAGAAATCCTTCCTTTGTGGATTATGACATTATCACATAAATGAGCACTTTTAAAGGACCACATTGTGACACATCCTAAACAAAAGACATCCATGTTAATAATGTAAAATATTGTTAAAAAAATTATACAGATGTACAGCATGAGTCATTCCGTTTTTTTAAAACTATTTTAAGAGATGTGTTATTTTTTTGTTACACTAATCCACATGAATTTAGTTTTACTCTTCATGGTGTTTCCAGACAAAGTATACCATAGGCAATTATGCTGTCCTGAATAAAGGAGTGCGTTGTCATCTGTTGTCATTATAAATGATATCCACTAAATCTTACAGAAATACCATTTATCCTTGAAATCCTCTAGTAGTCTTGCAAGCATAACCCTGAGATGCAGTGACCTGCCCGGCTGCACCCTCATTTAATGACACAAACATTTCTGTCAGGTGGAGAAACATCTGAAACAAGCCGACAGCTGTAAACTGTGTGTGTGTGTGTGTGTGTGTGTGTGTGTGTGTGTGTGTGTGTGTGTGTGTGTGTGTGTGTGTGCGCGCGCGCGCGCACAAACACGTATGTTTGTCCTCTCGATGACTCTCCCTGCTGTTAAACACCCTCAGTCATATACCAATAGCTACATCGTGGGGAAGAGAATGAGCTCATTACACACAGAGCCAGCCATATGTTCCTTAACAACAAAAGTGTTGCTTAAAGGATGAGGTCATACTGGTAAGAGTGGTGAGGAAAGGTTGTGTAACTAACTGCATCAAATTTTGTTCTATGTGCAGCTTAACACACTAAAGTTTAAGACACATCCTGTAAGGAACATATTTTAATTTACCAACTATCCAAATGTATTTATTTTGACCTGACTAACCTTAATTCAGCACANTTAATTTACCAACTATCCAAATGTATTTATTTTGACCTGACTGACCTTAATTCAGCACATTTTTTGATTTGACAGCTAAAATATCAGATTGATTTGTCTTAATTAAAACCTGTTTTCTTTCTTTTTATCCTGCGCCCCATATTTCCCTTGTCCTTGTTCCTCAGTCTCCTCTCCTACCTCATCCGCTCATCTGCACTCTGACAGTTGTTTCCGGCTGAGTTGACAGCAAGCCAGCCAATCAGCACACTCCTGACCTCTCAGCATTAGCATAAGCAGCAAGGGGCAAGGTTAAGTACCCATCAAGCCTCAGTAATTAAGATATGAGCTGGTGTGTGTGTGCATGTCTCTGTGTGTGTGTGTGTGTGTGTGTGTGTGTGTGTGTGTGTGTGTGTGTGTGTGTGTGTGTGTGTGTGTGTCTGTCTGTCTCTCTGTCTGTCTGTCTGTCTGTCTGTCTGTCTGTCTGTGTATATATGAGTGTGTGTGCGGGGGGGGATATTTCACTTCACATATTTTCCCTTACTTATATAACAATGCAGTCCTGGGCTTTGTCACTGTCCCAATTTCTACTCCACACTGGCTTTAACAACCCAGTCAAATGCTTACACTTGCTTTTGATCTACTGAAGGGCTATATGTTTATTTGAGTAATGTTTTATTCATGTTTTCATATTTATTTTCCTGTGTGTCTCTTTCTCATACTAGTAGGAGATGCATCTCCATTACTGACAGACAGCCCCGACTGAATGGATGTGGAGGAAACATATTTTGCTACTCTGATGGAGAATGCATCCTCTCCTTTGCGAATAAATATACCAACAAAGTTTACTGAAAGAACTGGCAAAATACCAACAGTGTAAATAAAACAGCAGCTAACTATTGGCCTATGGGACCTGACTGCAGATGTAGTAAACTAAATGAAAGCTGTTAATGTCCTAGATCAGGGGCCTTTGGGTGATGTAGCACAGAGAGGTGAGTGGATAAAAAGGGAGAAATGCACTGCAGTGATTGATGGGAAACTGTAGAAAGAACATCTTTATAAACAGGTAAAGAGGAGAGTGGTGAGGGAGTAAACAGCAGAGTGTAAAAACAGAGCTGATGGTTGGAGGAGATAAAAAAAGCAGGAAAACATGACAGATGAAGCAGATAGAGAGTCAGTGAAGGTCTCCAAATCCCATCCATCCCACTGTATGTTAACTGCCAGTTTAAACAGTAACTATCTAATGCGCCACTAGTGTCCAATGAGTTATCTAATTCAGCTCAGATCTCCAGTTCTACACAGCTACAGATTAAATACTAATACTCTGTCCTGTGGTCTAACTGCCCCCTTATTGAAGTTAATGATAACTGGAATTTCTACTGAGTTGGAAATGCAGCACTTAAATGTTTTAATGCTATTGTGTCAAAGAATGATGCAAAAACTGAATGTCACTAATGGCTCCCTGATTCACTTACATGACAATTAGCAATAGATTTTTGGTTGGTGTAATGGGAAAATAATGTAATTAAAGTAAGAAATGGCCTCTGTAAAAAACAAAAAAGAATCCTAATACATAACTAATAATGAGCAATATATTACTGGTTTGCTAAAAAAAACAAAAACAAAAAAAAAACTCAACTGCTATGCCTGTCTATATAAAGCTGTGGAGTGCAACATGTCAGAAAGGAGGGAGGAACTAGGGAGTGAGAAGAACTGGTTGAGTAAAATAAAGGAGAAAAAAATAGCCACAAGCACATCTTCATCACCGAGCACGGAGAGGGAGAGGAGGAGGACGAATGACAAGAGGCTCCAAAGGAAATGAAGGGGGAGGACAAGAGCAAGGGGGTTGTGGGGAGTGATTGTGATTGAGAGATGAGAGCGGGGTTTGAGGGGTAAAGCTGCAGAATCCTCTGGGATCTCTGTTTCACCCACATACAACTAACCACACACACACACACACACACACACACACACACACACGCACGCACACACACACACACACACACACAGCTGCTGTGTTTCACAGGACAGCAGTACCTGCAGCCCATAGTGAGACAATAAGGAGTGAAAAACAAAATCTGAAAAACTGCTGAAAGCAAAAGGAATGAAGGCAGGTATGGAATAGAAAAGGGAAAAAGTGGGACTTGTGAAATAATCAATGAAACATAATTACATGAAAGCAGGTCTATAAAAGTGAGTTGCAAGTGATGTTAAAGACAGTATAGATTTAGACAGCCTAAGGACCTACAACAAGTTGCCAAAGCCTGATTGCCTCTCTTGAAACCTTGTTTCAATCTACATTTTTAAAATACTTTTATAGTAGCACAAAGATCAAGACTGATCTGAGTTACCACAACTACACCATGCTCTAAACCAACACAGAGACTCGACTATATAAGAAGGAAAGTGAGAAACCCTGACCTGTTTTCAGTTTTCCACATTTATTACTAATATGGTTAATAAAGGCATTCATGTTAGAGCTGCTTTTTACAAGATACAGGCAATCTGTTGACTGATCAATACACCTATAACATGGCTAGTTTATGGCTAGTTCACATGGCCTGTGGGTATATCAGAGATAGGATGCAGCCCAATTGTCAACATGGGCCTAGTAAAAACAAGTCAGAGGAAATGCAAGGCTTTCACATTATAGGCTTTTAAAAAACATGCACCATACACCTACCCGGTGCTGTGAAATAGATGACATCTGTCTTGTAAAAATCAGTTGAATATGTAATAAATATTGCATTACTGTAAATGAGTTGTATTCACTGCTTGAATGCTTCATAATGGAGAAAATGCTAATAAAAGAAAGCAGGACCAATGGAAAATTCCCACATAAAGATTCAGACACATATGTGCATGTAATTGGATTAGAGATGCATACTTGACTAAAAAAAAGGAAGATGGTGAACTCCAAAGCTGAAACCTGCAAGCAGTCATATGAGTCATATGACTGTACCACAGAGTCCCAGAGAGAACAATATGGGACAATGATAAGAAAGCGACCCCACAGCCTGATGCTGTTGTGGAGAGGCAGTTGCTGAGTCAACACTTTAAAATGAGAACAAAGCACACATAAGGAATTAAACGTTCAGTATCTAGCTGCTAATAATGGGTTGGTATTTTTAAGCAAACAAGAATTATTTTCCAAAACAGAAATATTTTATATACAACTGTATACAATGGAGAAAAAATAGTGAGGATCAGTCTCATGAATTTAATGGTGATGTGAATTTTGACCTGCAAACAAACCACATAAATGAGGAAATGTGAGCTTTCTCATCCGTTTTAATGTAAAAAGGCAGAAATACATGTATGACTTTTCTTTGGAGCGGTGGCAGCTGAGTGCGGCAGCTTTAGTCTAAACAGGTCAGGTCAGAGGGCACATTCAGGCATTTATCATTCAGAGCCAAATCCACTCATGAGGCCTTTCACCACTGTGTGAATCAATCTGAAAATGTAAGAGCATGTATGGAGGCATACATGCAATTAGCTGCCTGTGTGAATAAAGTACATGCTTGTGTGTGAATCTTGTGTGTACATATGCATGTGCACTGTGTATGTATGTGTCCAGTGGGATCAAGTGGGGACCAGGAGGAAATGCTGGCATGACAGAGGTGAGAGGACAGTGTTGGTTGAATGAATCCTCACTAAATTAGTCCAAGCATAAACAATCATGATTGGTTTCAAGGTCATAAATTATTACAAGCAAGGGTTTGGAAAAGTGGAACCGCACATGCTCAGTGACCTGGACTGCATCAACAATCTTTGCAAATAAACACTTTTCTTTTTCCTTCAACCAACACAGATAAAATAATCATACTCTTTAAACAGGTAGAGAGCACAAATCAGTCACTTGCATCCACATAATCAAAACAATTTGTCTTTGTTGNAAACACTTTTCTTTTTCCTTCAACCAACACAGATAAAATAATTATACTCTTTAAACAGGTAGAGAGCACAAATCAGTCACTTGCATCCACATAATCAAAACAATTTGTCTTTGTTCAAAAACTCCCAACACTGTCAAGTTGTGCAGTAAACAGAGAAGAAAACAATCATAGCATATTTGGTAAGGATGGTAACAGAGAGTCATCTGAGATACAGTCCCTCAATGTTGTCCTGGAATAAGAGCAGCACTTCAGAGTTAAGTCTCCACTAACCTGAGCCTGGTCCACTCACTGACTTAATGTGAGAGGTCAGCAGACAAGAGTAAAAGCTTGTTTTGGCTGTTTCAACTTGTAGCTCCTGCATTATGTAAGAATCACTGCAATTTTTAGGAGTTATGTTTTCATTCATTCATTACAGCATGATCCATTCTCCTTTCATGAAGATCCTTGCAGTGCAAAACAGCTGATTACTCATTTAAGTCCAGCCAGCTACTTTTTTAACAATTTGTGATTCACTCTGCATGCACACGTATGACCACTACCATCTGCTTCAAAACAATGCCAGTAATATCAACACTGACCACCACATATTGATTTTCTATTTTATCATTTATGGTTGTGCTGACAGGGCGGGGCTGCACACACACGCACACACACAAAACAGGCAGCATTACAGAGAAACTGCAGGGGATATCACAAACCAAGTGAAGATGACTCCAAGATTACTCAAGTTGAGGACAATTACGTTAATTACTGTAAATGCAATAAGAAATAAAAGGCCAGTAAGCACTTTATCAAATGCCCTGTTTAACAAGCATGTAAAACAACTGTTTTTTCCACAGCGCACAATCACAAAACCTGTTTAACTTAGCTTTAGTGCCACATCTATTAAAACTTGTCAAAATCTCTCTAAACTTAACAAATTCCTGAGATAAAGCAGTCTCTCCTGGCTCTACCAACAGTACCTGCAGGCAGTGAATCACATTAGCAGAGGGAGGAGGAACAATGTTCAAACACACATCTTTGGGCTTAATAAATAAACAAATTAATGGATTATCTTTATTTAAATTGGACTTTTTACAGCACTGCAAACAGACAATGCAACAAGCAAAGCAGTCCTGTGTGAGAGGTCTCAGGCTCACACTGAATTTTGCATTTTAAAGTGTCTAAGAACGCTTTTGTATTTTCTTTCCATTGATGAATTATGCAAACTAATGCCAGATGCCCCAAAGAAGCAAAAGAAGCCAGAGAAACAGGAGAATAATTTTAATCCGGTACATTAAAGACAAACTTATTTTAAAAGTATTACAGTATATCAGCCTGTGTAGTGATACAGCAGTTACTCATTTATATTGATTATGTCAACATCCACGAAGAGACTCTTTTTGACTTCCTCAAAATTAAAGAAGTGCTTGAAATCAGTGTGGGCAAATGCTGAAATCAAAGAATAAATAACTGAAGCATGTGAATTACCAGCTCAGAATATCTGTGATTTTGCTTCTGATGAAGAAAGTGTCACAGCAGGATCCAAATCAGTGGTTGGTATACACCCAAAGAAGACATCTGTAATTGTGATCCAGTCATTGTATTATGAATACTTTATTCTTAATTAAGCTGCTTTTCTTTGCACTTTGCAATTTCTCCTAAAAATGTCTCCATGTACATTATGTATGTGTATTTTACACATTTATGTTCATGTGAACTAGAGCAATGTGAGTTATTTATGCTATGTGAGCATGCATGTGAAAGCAGATATGTAAGTACATACATGTACAGCACATGCGTTTGGGGACTATGCGGACTATGGGAGTCTCATTATAGAGCTACAAAGTCTAAGCATCTATTCAGCCCTGTTAATTTCCCTGGCTGATGTCTTCTCCCCCGTGCAGCCTGAAGTAGCTCCATGGTGGCTCATCAGTCCCTCTAAAAGGCCTCCTCATTTAACCACAGAGCCTTATTTATTCTAAATAACATTCCTTTAAAAGTCAAGGATGCGCTGTGCACAAAGCCAACTGTCTGATTAAATTGCTATGCAGGACTCCTTCACTTGGTAAAAATTAATTTATGGAATGTTTAAAAAAGGATTTTTCCCCCTCCACACACACTCCTCTCGTCTGAGTCGACACCAATTAAAAGGAGGGTTCAAGGCAAGGTTCATTACATTAGAAAAGAGAAGAGAAGGAAGGGGGGGCGAACTGTTAGAAGAAAAAAGCTCTACAGAATGAGGAGGTGATTTTTAAATTACATTTAGCTTGTTAGAAGGATGGTGAATATTTTTCTAGTTGGGTATGAATACAGCTGCCTCAGCCTCTTTTGTTTGTTTTGTTACATCTCTCTCCCTCTCTCCTTTTCATACTTTCAATCAGTGTAGATCACATTCAGTGAAGATTCTGGTTATGTGGTCTGTAAATCACATAGAGTAAAATGTCTCATTACAACTGCTAAAGTCAATTTAATGTTATATCAATAGTAATATAAACATGCTCAAGTTATTATAAGATTGAAAATAAAGTATCTGTTTGAGTCACATTAAGATGCATAAAATGTATATGACAACAGATTAAATGTAATTTTGACACAATTAATCTGTTGATTATTCTATGGATACATTTATTAGTCATCGGTGTACAAAATGTACAAAGATATCAATCACTATTTCTAAAAGTACAATGTAATGTCATCAAATGCCTTTTTTGTTCCAATCAAATCTCCACAATCCACAAAAACCAGAAAATATTTTCATTTACAAACCTGGAATCAGTGTATTTTGACATATTTCTTCAAAGGTGTCTTGATTGTGGATTACTCAAACAATTATTTTTCTTTCAACCAATCATTGCCGCTCTAAAATATTGTGTGTTCTGTTTCACCAATTTGCATCTTGTAGCAAAATAGTAGATAGCCATTTAGGTTTGTACTCCATGGCATATTGTAATTTGTAAAACAGAAATCTATTGATGGTTCCTCTGAGTGAAACTAATTAGCTAGTATTTAAGGCTGAAGTGTTAATGGCCTTAAAACATGAAAGTTAAATGTCAAACTTTGAAATAACTAAGTAAATCACCTGATAAAACAGCAGGACCATACAATTCTTAAAAAATATTCACCTGCATGGCACAGGGGAATGGACTGTGGTAACTTTTCTAGCATGAACCCTCACACTAACATACATACAGGCACCACAATTTAATCGCAAGTCACTGCTAAGCAACAGTGATATTAAGGCAGCCTATATTCCACATGTGGCCTGATTCCCCACAGCAATATTCATTCCTTGCATATCCAGCTATCTGTCTGTTTGTTTACAGCACCTCAGAGGTTAAGGACTGCCCCGGGTATATTAAGCCACCAACCCACGACCCCATGCCTTACAGAGGTTGGCATCTCGCTGCGTACATTTCTATGCATCCATCATCCTTTGCACATACATGTACCTATGGCCAAGATGTAGGCCTGGGGCTTGTGTCACTCCAAATACTGCTTGTTGAAATTGCTTCTTGGCTGGTTTGCAGCACCCAGTCCATCTGCTGCTACAGTAAAATTAGAAACAAGCCCTCTTAAATGAAATGTAAGATGCTTTGCTGAAAACATCTTCGAGGCACCTACAGAGAAATACACACACATTAACACACATAGGAATTCAAATGTACGAGTACACATATTTTTCATTAGGGACAGGTTGCAATTTAACTACCATCTGATTTCAAATATGATCTCTCTTCAACCTTAAGTCATTTGTCTTAGTTTCTCATCAATGACCAACTTATCATGCCTTCATCAATTTTCTAGTCTATCCTTTATCTTGCACTGTGTGCATCACTTCTCAAATTTCCCCTCAAGGTTTAAGTATAAGGCACGCAAAGGTCAAAAGTTCTTACTGTCATCTTGCATGACTTAATGTATATCACACACGTCTCTATGCTTACACAAATGGATGCTAGATGTGACAGCAACTGAGTCTTTTTTCAAAGTCTTGTATCTTCATCAGTGTCTATGCATTACTGCAAAGTTTCTCAAACAATTCTGCTGTCACTTATCACCCTGAAGGAACATGGAGAATGAGCACATTCAGGGAGAGAGCGAGAATGTCATCTTTTATATCTTGAAGCTAATATAAAGTATCTCAGTACCTAATTTCCAGGTCAGTGCTTGCTTAGCTAACACCAGCTGGAATAGCCTCTGGGGTCATCAACTCCACAAAAACAGACCACACTTCCAACAGGGAAATGCTAAACGCTTACAGGTGTTCCTCTGGAGAACAGCAGCAGACCTCTTTCCTGCTGTTGCCTTTTTCTTTCTTACAGTTTAGTACTATTAATAAATCATAAGGCATGTAAGATACAACTTGTTGAAACAGACATTAAAGGCTTCCTATTCTGTACGGGTCAACCTGTGTGTGTGTGTGTGTGTGTGTGTGTGTGTGTGTGTGTGTGTGTGTGTGTGTGTGTGTGTGTGTGTGTGTGTGTGTGTGTGTGTGTGTGTGTACATCTTGAATATGCATCTGTGTATGTGTATGCTCAAGTTTGTTGTGTCCGCAGTCTATTTGTCTGTCGGTGAATGAACAGATCCAGGTTGATCATGTTTCAGCATCACAGTGTTTGGTTCAGTGTCAAATCCCACTGTGTGTAACTAAAGATACTTGATAGGAATACGGCAGCTGGTATGCTGGCTCTTACGTACACACACACAGACACATACACCTGCCATCCGATTCTCTCTAGTATTCTCGCCCTCTTACACACACACACACACAGAATCAATGCCCATTATGGCCTCCCTCATTTCAAAGGAGTATAGTGCATCAAACTAGTCCAAACATGAAAAACAAATATGACAGCATAAAGTGAGAAAACACAGCTAGAGTCATGGAAAGAGAGATACTCTTGCATTACAGTTCTTGTCTTTCATGTTACTGAAGCAGTTTGACTGAAAATAAGAGAAAAGGAAAGAGGTGCAGCAGCAGGTGTGTGTGTGTGTGTGTGTGTGTGTGTGTGTGTGTGTGTGTGTGTGTGTGTGTGTGTGTGTGTGTGTGTGTGTGTGTGTGTGTGTGTGTGTACACACACAGGTGAACAGAGGGTCAGTGTGGTACTCTCCATATGCCATCTGTCAGATCAGGTACATCTCACACTGACATTTCCCTTCATTCAGTAACAATGTCAAAAACATCAAGAGCTCTATCAATTCCATTCACTGGTACAGATAGTTTTATTAATTCAATTTCAGTTTCACTAGTTACATTTTCAAGCTGTAGTTTTATTTGTGTATTGATGTCAAATACTTCTTGCAGCACAACTCCCAAAACATTTACTCAGATACTTTGAGATTTCATAAAATGAAATAAGCAGTTAAAATATCTGGTGAGTTGCTCTTAAATTTTAATGTATTATTCTTTGAAGTTATAATCTTTTAAGATTTTCATGAAATCCAATATATTTTTAAGGCTATTATGGTCTGCATTCTTCTTCAGTAGTCATCAAATACGTTTAAATTTTGTAATTAAACTAGTTTTATTAGCAGCAGTCAGTCATTCCCAAACTGGACAAACTAAAACTGACATCTTACATAAAAAAGTATGAAGGAACATTTCTCAAAGTTGGAGCTAAAACCAGAAACTCAGGACAATTTTGAGTACAGAGAATTGAACATGCAGTACAAAATTTTAAATGGTATTCAAGGCCATAAACATTTCTTCTGTCTAAAAACACTGTAAATAAAAGAAAAAATGAAGTGTGGTTTTGGCTCCCTCTCCTAGCATTTGTACACTAATATACATATTAGTATTAAGTAACGGTGCAACTTAAACATTTCTGACCTCTGACTTGAATGACCTAAGGGTCAATTTTATTTCATCAATAAAGGCCTAAATGTTTACACTTAATAAAAATGGAACATTTTACTGCTACTATATCACATTCACATCAAATTACTGAAACACAAAGGCTTTTGAGCAGCCAGCTTATCACTAAGGTTAATGTCAACTGCCACCAGATACAAAAAATGTCATCAACAGAATACTTTTAATTTTTGTAAGGAGAGTAATGAAGCAAGAAGGAGCAGCCACAGTGAGCAATGAGATGAAGAGTTATGGGCGAAAGGGCTGCACATGTGAAACTACTCAGCAAAATGATCAACTTTGCCCTGCTGCTATTAAATCGCAGTTGCAATTATTTTTGACTGACTTCAAAGACCATACAGATAAACCGCTTACTCTTCTGTTCTGTACCAAATTAACCAGGATTGAATTATTGATTAACTAATTCATTGTTTTGTCAATTAAATAGACATGAACATAAAATAGACATAAAATAGTGAAAACTCATCAAAGGCTCTAAAAGCAAAATGTCACATTTAAATGCCTTGTTTTGTCCGAACAGCAGTGAATTACTTTTTCAGTCTCCTCAGTTACCATTGCATGACTGTTCTCTGTGTAAATTTTTTCTACTATAATTATGTGTTTAGTATTAAAATAGCTATCAACATTTCCAAAACATTCATGTCATCAAGGAGCTGCCCTTGGACCAATTAAAATGTGCACTCAAGCTTCATCTAGCAAGCTGAAGCAAGCACAAAATTTACACCAAGAAACAGATACCACCCTAGTTCTTCCAGCATGAGCTCATTTAAAGAGGAAGTACACCCGAGAACCCTCCCTCCCAGCATGATGTTTGTGGGAGTAAAATGAAATAGATAAGACCTGGTTTCATGGTTATGTAGTGTGTGATGAGATTGCAGGGGTGTGGGGATGGATAGTGACATGGATTCTTGCAGTGCCAGCAGTCATAGCACCTGCTGTTTATCACTGTTGGGTTCAAGTTAGTGTTAGTCAGTCCTAAATATCTTATTAATCTTTGACTGAAGCACAGTAGTCAGTGGGACCATGTATTATGTTTACTGCCACAGAGGAGGACTACATCTCTTATTCATGTCACAATGTCGTTTCACTAACATTTCAACAGGCTTGCTTATGTTACCAAAAGCTCTCTGTGAGAGGCACAAACTGGGGCTGTGGTTAGCAAGTGTTTTGCTATTTATACTTGATGCACAAACTGACAAGTTGGGGTGTACAGAGTACTGGCTAAACAACACAGCAAGAGAAAACTGAACATTCAAATACAAGCAGATGCATAGAAGATAATTTTGAGTGGAAAAAAGCTATATTTTTGCTCCAAACCATATGGCATGTTGGAAAAATAACCTGTATTAACATGATACAAGAGTACAGGAGTATGTGAACGGTGCAAAAGGACAAAAAAAAGTGTTTCACTATAAGTATCAAGCTCAGGTGAGCCCTGAACTGAGCTTGACTCTCTCATTTCCATCTCTTACTATCTTTTTCTGCGCTCCATCTCCTCATCAGTCTCTCTCTCTCTCTCTTTCTCTCTCTGATGCAATGCAACTCGTAATGAGGTGCTAATAAGATTCACAGCCCTCTTCTGAATCAGATTACAGTGAATTATGTATAAAGTCTTTAAATCACTGTTTAAAAATTACCCATGCGGCCTATGTAGCAACATGACACCCTTGTGCTTTTAATAACTGACAGCACAGTGACAGTTGTTTTACAGGCATCATTATGTGCCTTTTTTCCATAAACATCATTTTTGAAGTATTAAATGGTGTTTAGATTATTTTACTTTAGAAACTTTAAGGCAGGAATTTCAAATTTTG
>JANJYP010026138.1:0-25850 GCA_024605115.1 Rastrelliger brachysoma | reverse complement strand
ATTTATGTATAGAATGAAACATTTTACCTTCAAAAAGTATGCTACTAGCATACATAAGTTAACTCAATATCTTTATCAAAACAAATATAGAATGTAAAATAAATATTATTCCTGACAACTCAACAGTGATTGAAGTTGAGAAAGAAAGAAAAAAGAGTGCAGCCAGCGGTCAGTATCAGTGTTTCCTCTGTGCTCCCACAGCTGATGTTTTTCACTGTGCCACTCGCAGAAAGGAGGGACTGGTTTATCTCAGCCGGCAGCTGAAGTTTAATAACTTTAAGATATGTGGCAAATTAAACTAAACAGTTAGAGTACACACAGAAATCTTTTGTTTTAGTTTGTTTGTTATAGTTCACTATTAGGGTGCTGGGCTTGTGTAAAAAATGACAGTGGTGGATGAAATGCTGCAGAGAGAAGAGATTAAAGTATCATTTTTCTACATGTTTTCTACATGTTCATGCTTGTTGATCAAGTATCGACTTGTCACTTGTGAAGGTTACTGTGTGTGTACGTGTGTACGTGCGTGCATGCGTGGAGGAGCTCAGCCTCAACACAGAGAGCAGAGGAGAGGCTGCAATATGATAATCATTTACACCAAAATGTAAGTACTGATATCTGATACTGATAACTGATTTTTTTGTGCATCAGTGGTAAAAATAAACAGACAATGATGGAACAAATGGTGCGTATTGTCAGTACAGTAACGTATCAAATGAAGAAGTGCCTTAAACCCTACTGGTTTAATTTTTTTTAATTTATAATGAAGCTCAACAGCATCTATGACTCAGGGAAGACAGGAGAGATATACCATGTGTACTTATTTATACATACATATAGCTTATGAATCTGGAATTTAGTCATACGTACGTAAAAATATTAAAATTATAAGCAAAATTCAAGATTAAGCCTTAGAAAAATCTTACACAGACCTTTGTTTCATGATGCACACCCCTCCCCTTTCCTGTCAGCATCAGTACTGTCAATATCCAATAGAAGCAAATGCCATAATATTAGGAAAAAAATCTAATGAATATCATGTGGATAGTGATAATTCAACCATATAGTAGATGAGTTTCACTTTTTAAAATTTTTGCAGAAATAAATGAACTTTTCCATGATATTTTAATTTATTGAGATACAGTTGCATTGTTGAGAGGATATAATCCCATCAGGTTGGTTTACTTATTCTTGTTGTTCAAATGAGTGATTCTGAATAGCTATCATAAACACTTGTCCTTTTTGTCAAATAAGTTAACCTCAATAATCAAACTCAGTTTTTGCCAGAAGTGTAAATGTATGGTAGATTATTTTGTAAAATTAACATTTTATTTCTAAAGCTATCAAGGGGGGAAAAAAGATCCTGTCTCATATAAAATGGCATACTGTGTTTTGGCATCTGATAAGACTTCAAACTGATGGATCTATCAGTCAAACTGGACTCCCTGTATCACACCTCATCAACTCAGTGCACCCCTGCCAACACAGCCCCTCACATTTTCTGAACATCAAGTTACAGTGGAAGGCAGGTCATCTTTAAATATAGCTTTGGAGATATTATCCACACCATATATTTTGGAAACTATCCAGTGCAATGTTGTGATAATGATTGGAATCATATCCTGCAGCCCTAGCAACAAATAATTCAACACTTTACAATATAAACATTACAACATAGGAATTTAAAGTGATACATAAGGTAATACTATTAAAATTGTTGCTTAGTTGTTTTTTTTCTACAGTGAGATAGCAGGCCACAGTCACCTCCTCTGCATTTCTTATATCCACAGCTGAATATAAGTTATGCAGTTTCTGATGTATTTTCTCCTTTTGATGGTGCACGGATCAGTGAAGCCGTAATGTGTAAAGAGTACCGTAGAGTCAGGGTCGACAGATTACATTGTTATCACTGCAAGGGAGAGTAAAAAATACAGCTGGCTGATGTTGTGACTCTTAACAACTGAGTTCAGATTTGGAGCAAATGTGGACAGAACAAGGAGTCTTGTGGGAGGGACGGGCTCATCAGTGTGATCCTCCAATTACAGATTAAAGATGTCTGGCTGAATTAGTCAGATGGCACCTCCAGAAGGATCGTTACTGTTGAGAAGCTGTAGTAATGATTTGTGTCTCAACCACACAAACACTCACGCTATCTTTGTTAGGGCAAACCTATTACTGAAACCCTAACCCTAACCAGGACCTCAGACATGATGTTTTGCCTCATTAGGACCTGGCTTTGATCCCCATGAGGACTACTGGTATGGAGTTTATACAGGAAAAGGTCTCATACATACACATTCTTCATTATTTTGCACATTTAGTAAGTAAATATATAAAATGCATCAAAGACTGAATGAAAACCCATAATCACTAACCCTTCATCTAAATGAATACATGCCAATCATAGAGGAAGAGCTGGAGATGGATAAGAAGAACTTTTACACGTAGACACAACTGAGAGTCTGATCGTGCTTCTGCTCTGCGTCAGGAAGTCATCATTAAAATGCTGTCAGTTTGCTCAGTAACCGCCTCCAATTTCATGTGATATGAAGGAAGCTACATAACATAAACCTTTGATAATCTATAGAATATAAGAATATTAGTCTATAATAGCCGTGTCTGTGTATAAATAGGCTTTGATTTAAATACTTGCTATTCTTTCTGTGTGGACTCATGCTTTCACACTAAGTGATTTCTCAGGGACCACACTATCCTTCATCAGTTAGAAGTTCGATGAAGGACTGTCATGTTATTCAGACAAGTTTCTTTCAATCTAGATCTGTGGACTCGACTGTATGCACAACTCTCTTATTCCTGTCTGTGGTGCAGATTTTTATACTTGCGCTCCTGGGTCCTCATTTATAACACAGTGCATAGGATCCATACCAAATATATATGTGCACAGACAGAATATGTGCACCAAAGAATAATCAGATTTTTAAAACTGTATTCACACATGAATGCAATAATAAATCACGATCAACTTGAAAATGTGTGCATTTGGATGAAACTCAGATCCCAACCCCCTGCAAAAACCCTCATGAGTATTAATGTACATTGTGTTCCTGATAAGAACACCAGCAGTAACAGAAGAAAGTTCGAGAGGCTGGTGGCTGCAGCAGCTGGTAATACAGTTGGTGCAATAAATTATACAATTTCCAGAATTAAACAAAGCAATCAAACATGTTGGTAGATACCAAGAGGTGTATTGCCGCACATTGTCAGGGTGAAAACTAGTGTGACTCAAATCTCACTGCTTGCTGTTTGTGAAGCATCCACTGTAGAATACAAACAGATCCATGTCTGAGGAGACTACACACTCAGTATCTAAAATACAATATACACTATTTATACATTTATATTTACTCCAAAAATATGGGTGCAGGTGGTGAAGATATGCTGATGAGGTGCCTGGAGAGGGCAGAGTGTGTGTGACAGCCACTGCTGTGAGTTTACTGCAGCATTTTCTTTCACACACAAAAACTGCATAAAAACTAAAATTATATTTGCTGATATAGTATTGGTAATATAGTATTAGATACATTATGCATAGCACAGTATTAGAATATATTATGAAAATCTTATCAGCAATCTCTTCTACAATTAAAGTTTATCACATCATCTTGGGTTTCCACAGCTGATGATTATAATAACATCAGTTAGTTAATGTGGTTGAGGTGAAAAAGGAATCAGTATATTCAGGATTAATAGCAGCAAAAGGAAAGCCAGACTTCCTTGGATCCTTTGGAAAATATCCACTTTGACTAACCTGGACTGCTAAAGCCTCAAACTTTTAAAGACATTTTTGAACAAAAGACAGATCTGGTTTTGTCTCCGATCTCTCAAAGGGGATCTTCTAATTGTCAGCGTGGATAGAAGGAATAATTCCAGCAAAAAAAACACATTTCAATGCTCATTTGGGCTCCTGAATATTGTTTAAGACAGATTTAGGAAAAAAATATGAACCTGTCCTTTAAGTAAACTATAACTGTTGTACTTACTGAATGACTGTATCAGTAAAAGCACTAAGAGTGCTGTACAAAGTAGATGACAGATGGTACATTACCTGCTGCATACATATAAAAATAAGAATGACTCTGTCCTTATATCATCAAAAATACACACCCACCAAATTATTAAAACTTTTATATAACAGTATAAAAAATGAAAAAGAGTGCAATAACAAAACCAGGCAAGATATCCTTTAGCTCGAATTATCTCAGTGTTTCTGACATTTTCCTGTATTTCAGTCACTCAAGTTTTTAGTGATTTCACCTTCTGATCAGTGTTGATTAAGGTTTTTCTGTGTTTTCTGTTGGTGGTATAAAACAAACTAAAGATTAGCAGTGATCAATGTGACCCTTTCATGACCCCTTTTATGTCCAGAAAAATCTATTTTACTTTGAAAAAAACTTCTATTGAATTACACTGAATCACATTAAAACAGGTTCAAATGCTCGGTCCTTACTGTAGTATCTCAGTCTCTGTGGTATTGAGGTAACCTCTATGTATGTAGAAAAGTTAATATCTTGGTCAAATATTACAATAACTTGTACCAAGATGGGTTGTAATATAAGTACTGCATTAAAGAAAGAACTGTGTAAAACCTGTTACATGTTATTAAAACATTTACCACAGTACCCATCTTTAGATGGATTTAACAAAAAATATCTTAAAGATCGTTACTATGATTGAAGTCAACTTAAACCAGCTTTTCCTTTCCCCAGGGTATCCTCTTTTTCAGCTCTGTATTTGAAATGCTTTGTTATTAAGAACAAAGTGCAAGTAGCTTCTTGGCAGCCAGAACACTGTTCCAATTGCCTGGCCATAATGAGCAGATCCTGCTTCGCTAACCAAATATCCCCCATTGATTGTGGTTAGCTGGCAGGATCTCCTTGTCAATGGATACAACAGTGATTTCTAACAACAAATGAGACTGTAAAGAGTATCGGGAAAGTGCATGGGAAAACGTATTTCATGCTTTCATTATGAATTTCTGGTTTTGAAATAAGATCACCAGATCATATTTCAAAAAGTCTCAAACATAGTGTTAAATCTTTCTGCCTAATGGCCTCCGATCCTCTGAGGATTGGATTAAAGAGCTTCTTCTGGGCTTCTTCAACGCTGTGGAGTCTGTGGCTTATTAACTCTGTGTGTGTGTGTGTGTGTGTGTGTGTGTGTGTGTGTGTGTGTGTGTGTGTGTGTGTGTGTGTGTGTGTGTGTGTGTGTGTGTGTGTGTATGAGTGCAAGAATGTGCACTGTGTAAATATCCATATTAATTAATCATTGACTCATTTTGTTTCAAATTTTTATCAAGATAAATCTGACCCACGAGGGTATGATACTCATGTATTTTTTCATGTGGTGAAAAAACAAAGCAGATTACTTTTTGGGACTTTTTTTGGGACAATTAATTTCGTTCTTCCTGTCCTATTTTGTCTTTAGGAATGTTTACAGTATGAGGTTTCATCAAAATGTGGTGCAATTATAACCAAATCTCCAGAAATATCAACAAGAAAATTTCTATTCAGAAATGTAGATTAATAGTTGGGTTATTGTGAACATTTTTAAAATGTTTAATTTAGTCTTTTCCATCTTATTTAATGTGCAAATTGAAAATGCAAATAAGTGCATGGAAATGCACTTTACAATAACTCTTTTTCAATACTGGATGTTCTGTTACACTGCGTTTTAACTCAATGTTTAAATCACGGGGGTTCAAATATGTTAGCAGTATTTCAGTATACTGTGGTCGCAGTCGGGTGGCTGCTTATACAGTGCATAATTATCTGTGTACATTGTCATAGATAAAATGTCAGGTAAAACTGAGGAAAGGACTAAGGCAGCCAACTTGGGGAACCCCACATTCTACTTTGCCCGTAGAGAAAGGACTCCACCTGGGCCCTCAAGTGAGTGGATTGCATCTCGCAGGTGAGCGCGCGATGCTGGGATTCACTGCAGGCCCATGGAGATGTCATGGGCCTGTCATGCAAACACTGAGGAATGAGGGCGCTCACTTGATAATCCAGAGGATGCCATCACTCATTTGACCATCCCACCGAGTCTAAGAAGCATGCCTCTCATGTGCAATTAAGGGATATTAACATATAGTCTTATCTACACATCAGTTAAAAAATGAAGTCTACTAAATTAAATGTATTGTTGAAGTGAAATTTCTTTTCTGTGTGTGTGAGTGTCGAAGTGGCGGTCCAGCTAGGTCTTATCACAGTGTTGGGATTCACACTGTGAGCAACATGCTGTGCCTCATCAGACTGAGTGGTGGTATCAGTGTAAGCGTGCAGAGGCTGGTTAAAGCACTTCTCAACTATAGCACTCTCTGTTCCTCACTCTCTGTTCCTTCGCTCTCTCTCCTCTGCCCTCAATTTAATACACTTAGATCCATTTACCCTTTATTTAATCAATTAGTCCAATTGAAATAGTTTCTTTTACAGACCTGAGAATAGTAAAGCACTCATTAACCTGACTATGAATTAGTTAAGCACTCCAGCAAGTACATGCCAGCAAAATATGAACAATATGTCGTGCAAAGCAATTAAATGCATTGAAAGACATTGTTGCTATAAAGTTGTGGGAATGAAGGAGACTAATACCTTTCAAACCCACTTGTCAGTTTAATAAAGCAGCATAATACTGGAGGCAGTGTCAGTTAGGCATTTATGTGAGAATTGTTTAAAATCAGCTGGTGTGATCTTGTAGTAGGGAGCTTTTTTGGTGACCTGAGACATCCTCTGGCAGCCATGTTGGAGGTCATCAGCTCTTGGCAACAGTGGTGTAGAACTACTAATTTGGTTTGGTAAGGTAGCTTGCAGGCTAATTGTCTAGATAACAACCAAAACAAACCAGCTGATGTCTCAGTTTGGATACAAATTAACCTTGTCAGACATTCCTTCAGGGTTTCTGGCCTGGATGTTATGTATTTGAAAATTATTTGCATATGTTCTCGACAACACTGATTGTCTTTATAGCTGCCCAGGTGTACTGTTAAAATGAAACATTAAGTGAAATTAGTGTATTGGGGGATAAAACAGAGTAATTTACGGAAAGCTAAGCCTGGTTCCAGACCACAGAATGGCTGCTCACATCTGGAGTTCCTTTCAGCTTTTAAAATGAAGATGAATGATGAAGTTGTGCTGGCGCCCCATATAAAGGGTGGATGATGTTTGGCACAGGAAAGCTTTAAAGCAGATGTTAAGGTAGCAGGTGGGAAGGGAATGGTACATGCAAATAAAAAAGGCCTTGCTTATTAACAGAAATATTAATGAAACAGAGGCCAAAACTGATCCCAAGGATATTAAAAAAATAACTTGAACTAAAGCAAAAGAAGCTAACAAATAAAATCTGTGGCCTGCTCTCTTTCCTCGCTCACTGGCCTTTTACCATCTCAGCCTTACTTGAGTGAGCTAGACTGACACAAAGCTCTCAAAACATATGTAACAACACTGATGCAGAATTTCTGCTTCAAGCACAGTCATGAGTGCACAAAATTATACACAGTGTTGTTTACAACAGAGCAGTTTTACCTCAACTTAGCTCAACTTCATGGTACCTAGTGACTAAATGTTTAGTGCTGCTAGGTGATGCACACGTGTTGTCACTATCACTAATTAAGCATACAATTTGTTCTGCCACGACACAACTCTTTTGAAAAAACACAATTTCACAGCAGGATTTAAGCCACTCACCTAAAAATATTATAAAACACAAACTATGCAACTGATTACACAAATGTTATTTTTGTACTGAGTGATATTAAGAGAAACAATGGACACAAATGAATGATCTAACACCCCTGAAAAACACCAGAAATGTTGGGAACCAAGGCTTTGTGAAAAGGGAAAGGAGAAACCTTGTGAAAACAAAACTGGAAAGCTGTCTGTTATGGGGCAAACTGTGAAAAACATGGTTTACTTTGCACCTAACATCCTTGCAACATAAGTGTGAAAATTTGATGTGATTTAGTATGCTCTGTTTACTGTGGCCATGCGGGTTAGGGTTAGGTTTGACTCACCTGTGACTAGAAGATCCACTGGTACAGTTTTTAATACATATATAAGATTGAAGTTGCTTCAGAAAAGTCTCAAGCTGTCAGTTTTGATTGAAAACATCATCAATAGGGTTAAAAATTATGCTGATGATGTCACAGCACAATACAAGTAAACACCTCACATATCTTATACACTGCACATTTATTACCTGTGCTCTATCACCTGCAGGGCTGGTGGTGACAATAGACCTATTTCACAGTAGGCATTTTGACTTCTCATAGGAAAAGTGTTACAGGTTTTATTAGTAAAATTAATGGTGACTCTGTTCTGTTCACAGTCAGCCATGAGAGTGCGACAGGGAGCCAGCATGCACAACAACAGAACCCTGAGCATGGAGCAGCAAAATGGGACTCATCGTTAATTAAATTATTAACATCTGTGCTTTTCCCACTGTAACATGTCAAAATGTCTTCTATGAAAAAAGGCCGTTCTCACTGCAACTAGTAGACCTCTTCCTGCCCTGCCTAATCCTACCTCATCTATCTCTGTAGGTGTCTCAGATTTTATTTTATGAGTCAAAGAAAAGATAGATGACATATTTTGCCCCAGGACCTCACAGTTCGCAATCTCTATTATTCCCAGTCTTGATTGTAAAATTTGATATTTTGCCATTTTAAAAGAAACACAACAGCCTTTTCCTGCTGTTGCTCTATGGTGTCCCCAAGGTGTGTTGCTTAATCTGTCTCCTCTTGTGTGACTAATCTACCAAACCAAAACACACATTATGACAATTATGATAATCAGGAGATGTCCTCTGTTGCAGCTAGATATTAGTTTCTTTGTGAACATTAACTTGAAATCTGCACAGATGAAGCTGAGTGTATGAAATGTTGTCAAGTTTTAGTGTTTAATGGAACAGTTGTGTGCTCTGGTAATATTTTTGAACAAAGTATGCCATGGCAGCAAAAACACCAGATGACTTGCAGTTATGAGTGATGAGCCACAGTCATTTTTATGACAACAGTGGTGACATAACTGTAAAACTTCTGTCAGTGGGTTTAAAAGCTGGTAAAGATGTGCGATAGAGCAGTGCTTTGTACTTTTCTCTGGGACTAAAACTGTGAAGGATAAAGTTGAATATGAACTTTTAATTTTAACAGTAAAACTGAATTTAACACCTGCTAAAATGAACACGAAGGGAACACTGAAAACTGGAAAGACTCAGGATATTTTTTACTCACTGGCAAAAAGTGCTTCATCTACCTATTTCTGTTCTCTCTGCAGATGTGATTCACACCGTTGGGCCGATAGCACAAGGAGGAGTTGGAGAGGTGCAGAAGAAAGCTCTGAGGTCATGCTACAGGAACAGCCTGCAAACAGCTACTGCAAACAGTGCACGTTCAGTGGTGAGGGAGTAGGCATGAGATGCAGACATCATGGAAAGATGGGTAACAGGGAATGAAAAGGATGGAGAACAAAGCCAAATTAGCCTTCTGACGGTTGTTAGTGGTAAATGAAAGGTATTTACAATATTTAACATATCTTCTGGATGAATAACTGTAATGTAAAAGCTGAAAGGTCTATAAAATCCCTCTCTTTATAACGATCACAACAAACAACTCCTAGTGAGTTGTTTGTTGTTGTAGTAGAGAGAAAGAAGGAATGCATATATCAGAAGGAACCAGTGAAGACTGGGACACCAAGATAAATAAGAAAGAAGGCATACAATAAAAAGACAGAAAGGGAGGAAGGAAAAAGCAAAGGTCTGTATGACCTGAGCTTAAGAGAAGAAAATCACATCCAGAATTTTCAAAAGGCAACTGCATTCAAACTGAGAGAAATGAAGGGAGAGAGAAAAGAGGAGCTGGTGGGAGGAGTGTTGAGTTGTAAGAAGGTTTTATGAAACACCAGGCAGGAGGTTTCACAATACAGAACGAGGTGTTACAGTCAAAGAAAAACACCAAAGCAACACATGACAATGACTATAACGTCAAAGGTATAATAGAAGAAAACAGGCACAGAGGCTGTATGAAGATAAGTAATGCATGTTCTGACTTTTCAGTGGTCAGCTTTTTTCTTTTTCTTTTTTTTACATTACTACAGCATTACTACTACAAAAAATCAATAAATTTGTTATGTTGTAGTCATTATCATAGACTCAAATTATATTCATAGCGATCTGTACATGCTGGTGACTCAAACATGTTGACAGCAACAATGTGTACATCAATTTTATTAAGCCTTTTGTTATTGATTTACTTCAACAAAGTGACATGTTTACTTTTTGCCTTCAAGAACTTGTGCATCACATCTGCCCTCACACTGAGTTGCTGCTCAGTCTAGTCAAATGAACAGATCTGGAGAGTCTTGGAGCGTCCTGGCATTTGCCCACTCTGCCGTATTTGACAGCAGGCTGATAACAAGCCAGACTCAATCTCGTTTGACGTTTACTGGCTGGTTGACTCAACCCAGGACTGAGGAGGTAGCATGAACTAGTTATAATTCTTAAAGTCAGTTTCATCAAATCAAACACTATTTAGAATAACTATCTATGGTCTTCGTTGGTTCAGTTGTAACAATTTAATGTGGTTACATTCGGTAATTACCTCTCGTCTGCCCATTTTGTGCAGGTTTAAATTACACTCTCACAAGAGATTCACAGGAAACGATGCATACGTGTACTTAAACATTACTCTTTGTAGTTTTATCTAATTGAAAGAAGCCTCTTTTGTTGCTAATTGCTCTCCTACAGCCATATCCAGTCTGCATTATGGTGCTGCTAAATGCAAACTGAGCATTTCCCACCGCTGCTGCTTCACATCTGAAGTGTTTAAGTGGTGGACCACATGACCTTTATCAGCCATTGAAAAGGTGTATTTATCACAGTGGTTCTCCTCAGCCCACATTTTGTCTGGCTGTGCTCTCTGCAGATAGCCAAGAGACAAATCTTTTCGTACATATGTCATTAAGATCATAACTCTAGGACCTTTTTATCAAACAAGTGATGTTGTGCCACATGTGGTTTTCTGTTATTTTTTGTACTGTTATGATGTGGGATGTCTATATTAACCTTGATTAATTTGTCTAAAAAGAAGTGAATGTATGTAAAATGCTTACACAAAGGCTGAAGCACCTGCACTGATTACTTCCTGTTACTTCCTGTTAATGACAACAATGTCCTAACCAATCAGGAAGGGCATCTCACGATGAGCTAAAACAGCATCTTTCAGACAGAAGCTGAAATGAAGTGCTCCATAAGGGGCCAGTGTAAGATAAATAATGATATAAAATAATATTTTTTTAACTGTAAGTCATGCAAATATATGCAAGTAAAATTCCTGAATATAAATGTAGACCCTTAAATGTGCATCATTTAAATGCTATTTAAAATGCATTTGCTATGACCGTCATGTCTACCAAAATTGAAATATGCATCTGACTTCTTAATTACTACATACCTATTCAGCATTCAACACCACTGCAGCCACAAAAGGAAGATTTTCTTCACGCAAAAGATGATCGACAGTTTGCTCTTTATATTGATGTGAAAGTCAGTGAGAGAAGAAAGGCTGTTATAAAAAAGAAAAAAAACAATCACAAAAAAGACTTCATGGAGATTCAGCATGTGTGTGTGTGTGTGTGTTCTGTGTGTGTGTGTGTGTGCGTGTGTGTGTGTGTGTGTGTGCGTGCGTGCATGCGTAAGATGAAAGCAGGCTGTTATGTGATCAGCAGCAGACTGTAACCACTTTGTCATCTTCACTCTGCAGGCTTTCCCTTGCATCTCCACTGGAATCTACGGTCAGTGTTTTTGTTTATGTGTGAATCTCCTCCTCAAACCAGAACAAATGCATGACATTTTCATCTGTTGAGTGATAAGAATGTGAGATTTAACACAATTTTCATATTTTTACTTCAAGTGTTTATGGCTTGGGGATTTGTTGTCAAAGCAGTGATTCCTTTTTGAGTGCGAGAAAGAAATAATCCATTTTCATCCAACACTTACAACTGTGATAAACTGTATCTGTCTGCCTGTGTGTGCACATTGGCTGTGTTTTCCATCTCATGCTTGTTTCCAGTATCAGTCATTGTGTTTAACCCTCGTGCTGAGCCACCCATTGCCACTTGTCACATTATCTCCTTCAGCCCAGAGAGGGTTCTCAGATTAAGGCCTTGGATTAAGACAGACAGATTTAGATAGATTAGGTTGCAGATTGTGTCAGATTGACTGTAATCCCCCTTCACACTAGCAGGAAAGAGAGTAAAGGATAGTGCTTAAATGTTCCCCAGGGTGGGTCTGGGTATAAGAGCCGGTTGTCAACACTTTTCTCCTGCTGTTAGAAAGAGGAAAAGGCCAAAGTTCTGATTGACTCAGTGTGTTATCTGTGTCGTCCACTCTCATGCTTGTTTCTCTGTTTCCTCTTGAGTGTTTGCTTGCAGAAAGGGAGCTGGAGTAAAAAAGAGGTTACACATTTTTACCAGATTTAAATAGCACTTAACCTCTTTAACTCAGTTTGGAAGGAAATTTGTCATTTATTTTGTCTCCAATTTTACTGAGGAAAGAGAAACAATAATTTGCTGTCTTTGGTGTGAGTCACTGCACCTGATATTCACCACTGTAATGCCAACTTTTTGATATAATTTTTAAAAACAGTAGGGAACTGATGGTACAAACAGTACTGCCAGCCAATCACAGTGGTATTTTAATAAAGCTACAAACCTCAAAATTTATATCAAGCAGCCTTGTAAAATATCACAATATTCTCTTTAAGGCCCTGAACACTGGTGTTTTCAATCATTTGGCGTGATTTGACTGTGTTACAGGCTAAGGAGAGCAGGCTGGGAATTAAATAAGGTCAAATAACTTGATGTTCTGTGAAGAGAGAGAGTGTGTGTTAAGTATGGGCCAGAGTGCCAGAGCCACAGGGATGAAATGTAAGATGGCAATTTCTTACAAATATATACACTGGATACAAAGGCTCACATCCTGTATCCTGTGCGTTTATGTGAAGATTTTGGTAAAGTTCTGATTGCTTTCAATTCCTGCACACACTTTTCACCTCTCTATTGATTTATTTAAAAATTGGCATTATTTTGGTCAGGAGGACATTTCTCAAGACAATCAAAATGCATCTTGAGAAATGTCTGGATGCCCAAACTTTTTTAATAAATCAGTACAGGATAATGCATGCATAACATTAATACAGAAAACATGTTTTCTTTTAGAATTTTGAAATTTATGTAAATGTAATTTTTAGGAGTCAGGGTTGAATAAAGCTAACAAGAGAGTGAAGGAGGTGTTGCAGTATTGTGCATACATAGCCACACTGTGAACACTGTATTTGTTTGTTCTGACATTTAAACAATGCATTGCTCAGCCATAATTTGTATTTGTATTTCCATGTTAAAGTCGTCGTTTGTCCTGTTGCCTTCCCCGAGTTTCCCTGTATTACAGTACGACTTTACACGAGTGAGGAAAATGAATTTGGTTGACTGTTATTGAGCAGGTGGGGTTTTCAATTTTTGGGGAGGGACACTGAATGTTTGGATTGGAATTTGTTTGGCTGTTGTCCAGCTTGGTGGCTCGGCGTGCGAGTGTGTTTAGCAGACGTTTATTATTATGTTTGATTGACAGGTGACAGATCCTGATATCGTTGGCTGAAATGTACTGTACAAGGTGACACACAATTTGTTGGCCTGCATTATTCTACATGAAAAAACCCACTTTAAACCCGGATTTATTCAAAAGTAGAATTTTGCAAAATTTTCGGACCACATCGACTGATTTTTTAAAGCCATAATAGGATGAAATTTGTTTTTCATTTCTGAATGACTTTAAACCCTTTTTCATGATGTATGGAATAATTACTGCATAATCACACAGTATGTGTTTATTTGGGCAGTTTAACAGTTTGGCCAGGTGACACATTTTCACTGCCTTTGTGCTGTCATTCAAGAAAGAGCATTGAAAGGTCTATAGAAGAAGCACTGTAGGTTTTCTCCATCTCTCTCCTTGTACCAACAAGTGTGTTGTGTCTGCATCTTGCTGGAATAAGTAAGCCAGGATGAGAGCAAGTGAAAAAACACAGAATGCAGAGTGTTAGAATAAAGGAAAGAAGAACAGATACCTGTCTGGGAAAAAAACACATTGTAGACAACGACCTAACGCAAAAGCACAGATCTGTCACTGCACCTGCTTTTGCAAGATTTGTGTAGTTTTTTGATGTTTGTGTGTATTTGTGCAGGATATCCACCTGAGCAAGCTGTGCACGAGGCGTTAGCAACTGTGAGGGAGTATCTGGAAGAGCATCATGACAAGGTACGTGTATATGTGTGTGCGTGATTGGCAATTTTTCCTACCATTTCCTCTAGGTATTATTCCTATCACAGCTGTTGTTTTTGTTTTCTAGTGAGAGTGAGGAGAAGGGTGTAGTGAAAAAACACATGCACAAGCACAAGTAGCAACACACACACAAACATACATTTAAACACACTCATTTTAGCTCTCATGCTCATGGCCAAGTCTGTGTTTTAATTGGCTCCTTGCGGGACTAAACCTGACTAACACAAACACACACACATACACACACACATACACACACTTTCTCTCTGGAGAAACGTGAGCAGAGCAAAGACAAAATGATGGAATAGACGACTGGAGGGGAGGGACAGAGGGGGAAGAGGGGGATGAGGAGAGATTGGAACAAAGAGGAAACTTTGCAATCAGTCGTTAACATGCTCTAAGCTCTCCTCCCCTCTTCCTCCTTTACCTTTCGGGTCTCCTCCCACTCCTCTTTTCAGTCTCTCTCCTCCTCTCTAACCACCGTCCTGAATCACCTCCCAAAGAGGGTGTTGACAATGTTAATGTTAGCACTGGCGTCTCCAGAGTCTCTGCAGCAATACCAGTCAACTGATGCCATCAGCCACAACAAATGAACATGAAATATGTCACGCCATAGACAACAACAGTCAACAAGCCTTAAACATCTCAACATTCTGTCCAGATATAGATTATTATTGTAAGCTAATGAGATGGTAAGAGGAAGTTTATTTGCATACATATAAATTAAGGATGTTCACCAGAGGAAACTCTGTATATTCTCTAATTGAACATAATTGAGTGTTTTGTTAGACTTGCTGTTAGACTTGGTGTGCTGTGATGTAGAAAATGAAATTAAAAAATGGAAACACACAGTAAGACACAAAACTGGACTCATGACATGAGGCAGTGTGCCAATATTCTGTATCAGGAGTAATAATAAAAACATAAATCATTTATTCATAAAACACCAGCAGAACAGTTATAAAATGCTGGGAGAAAAAGCAATCCTCACTACAGCTCATAATAAGTTAGAGAGTTGTTGTATTTTACAAATTAGTTTCACAGTCTAGCAGAAAGTTTCATCAAAACTGATGTGTATTAGTTTATAAAAGAAAACACTTGAGTGTTTGTATTCACTCTGTACTTCTTTGATCAAAACTGTAATAACCAAGGAGGAGAAATTGAGATTTTGTTGTTCCCACTACATTAGTTTGCTGCAATGGGCATGAATTAATGGTTTCAATTAATGATGACTAGTGAAATATATGTGTGGCATTAGAAATAGTTTGTAAAACCACTTAAATTCCAACAGTCAAACAGGCAATAAACCTGTTAACTGAGATCTAATGATGTTAGCCATTGTTTAGTTGGTTCTGTGATGTAGGCATGATCTGCATTGCTCCAAAACTCCACACTTTGCGTCGATATTTAAATTGTGTTGTATCATACAGAGTGTGCCTAACCAATGAAAGAAACATGGACATTCTCCTTTCTTTATGAACACAAGACTATGTAAATGAGCTGCCAGTGAACCAAAGCGTACATATCGTCTTTTGGGAATCAGTACTGACCACAAACATGTTTTAAGATGGATGTTGCGAGGTGTGACATCACCCGGTCACTCGATTTGCATCAGAGCCAGTTTAAAGCACAGAGATGCTGCTTATGGTTGGCGTCATCTTTTCTGTGTGGATCCAGGATCTTCATGTAACATTAAACTTAATATATGAGTCCTGGAGGCGGGGAGATCAGCATGTGAACCCACTGTCAATCACAGCTGTCAGTCAGCATCTACACAGTAGCCATTACATCTACTGTAAGTCTTCACATCTATTAAAGGAGAAATCATTTCCTAAATGACCTCCATCATACTTGTTAGAAAGCCCAGAATTTAGCAATTGAGAATTTAATGACTCATTGAAAAAGATTATTGACTTAGATTTCTAGAAAGAAGTCATTAGGTAGAAGAGCAGTTTTAACCTCAAGCCGTAGGAGTTCCTACTTAGTGCTCACATTAGCAAGTTAGCCTAACTAACCTTCACTTTGGATCCTCCAAAATGATAGATGCTGTGACAGGACAGATAGCTTTAAAGGGGAATTCCCATTTTTTGCACCCTGGACCTTATTTCTAGGGTTAAATATGGTTATATACTCACCCCAGAAAGTTTGGTGTAATTTGGAGTCTATCCAACGCCATTTAATCCACTCTGATCGGCGTATATCCACACACCCTCTTACAACGGAGCACTATGGGCCACGGCTTGCAGCCTCTAAATAAGACATTATCACCGTTCATTTCACCAAAACTTTATCATGAATCACAGTACTGTTCCCCTGTTAGCTCAAAGTTGTGTTATTATCATCTGGGTTTTTACACAATCTCAAGTGGATTAAATACCGTCAAATGGATTCCAAATTACACCAAACTGATGACCATATTTAACCCTAGAAATAAGGTTCATGTTGCAAAAAATGAGAATTCCCCTTTAACTGAAGTGCATAACCAACCATATCTACAAAAATAGTATTTGTCCTCTGTTGAAAAAATTGAGGAAAAAAAACAATTCAAAAGGCTGCAGCATCATTATATCACACCATGTATTTTTCCTCACAGAACTTCCTACAATAGGTCAAAGCAAGGGGTGAGAGGTAAACTTAGCTACAGAGACTTGTTGTGTTTGAGAGGGGACTACTTAACAGGGTCTGTTTCCTTTAAAGACAGGCAGTTCTGAGAGAGTCTATTGCATTCACTTGATATTATTGTTAGCTTTAGCATCTCCAGGGTCTCTGTTGCAACAGTATCAAAATGAGCTCCCCACTGCTAACGCTTTCTGGAGGCCATTTTGCATCTACTCTCACAAGCATTTGCTTTAATTTGAATGGGGGAGGCAGCAAATTGGCGCAAGTGGAAGCAACACAGTGTGGAGGTTAGAGATTTCGAAACTTAGCCCAGGGGATGTAGTTACTTACCGCGCATTTCCATATCTTCCCTTTTAGCCTCCATTCAAATCCTGGCAAGTGATGGTAATTGTGCAACAAGCCGGGACTGAAAAACACAAGCTGCAGGCTAGCAGACTGTTGAAATGTCTGTCTTTGAAAGCAATGAGACTTAAAACTCCCACACCAGACATTAAGTGATGGAAACAGCCTCTCTATAAATTGCACTGCCTCACTCAAAACAGAAAGAATCCAAACCTTTGTAGAGACATTATGGTGGTAATAATGTTTGTCAGAGTCTGAGAAATAAGAGGGTGCAGTAGAGCTTACCCCTGGAAGCGTCCTTTTTAGTGTAGATACAGTAGCTTTCATCAGGCTACAAATACTGTTATGAACTATACTGTACTATATGTCCAGATATACAGAATACAGTGTACATATATTACAGACTGCATCACTCAGTGCAACACTCAGGGGCATGCACAAAAACACACAAGAATGTTCTTCTCATGACTAGACCTACACACACACACACACACACACACACACACACACACATTCACACTCACACTTACCTGTAGAGAGGTTTTTATAGTACAAACTCCCACCCTCTTTGTCTCTCTCTCTCTCTTTCTCTCTCTCTCTCTCTCTCTCTCTCTCTGTCTCTCTGTCTCAGACACACACACACACACACTTTATTTCTTTACATTTCCAACACTCTGTCCTCAGCGCCCAGCGTAATAAGCGACATCTTGTGTCATGATTATAATAGGGAGCTAATAGGGAAGTAATGGACTGATGCATTAGCTGCATTCTCCTGATATTGCTGCTGCCCAATGTAACACACTGTTATATTGTGCTCGTAATAANGTGTGTGTGTGTGTGTGTGTGTGTGTGTGTGTGTGTGTGTGCGTACGCACATGTAAGCTGGACAGAGTCATCTTCTGCGTGTTTTTGCCAACGGATAAGGAGCTGTATCTGCAGAACCTACCGCTCTACTTTCCTGGTGGTGAGTTGTTTCTCTCTCTCTCTCATACACACACACACACACTCACACACACTGACAGCTAAGCTCAGCTCAATTTAGCTACACACAAATAGTGACACACACAGAATGGTGTGATAAATACTCATCCACTGTGTGCTATTTGCACATCCCCTGCATTCACACCAGGCCCTTATACTGTTTATATATAGCCCGCGTAATTATATTTAATTACATCAAATGAACATACACTTTGCTCCACACTCATACATGCAGTGACACATCCAATATTTAATTGCACACAAACATGCACAGTGACCTGAACCATATGTATCCTTCATTTTTTTTCATTGAATGCACACACAGATACACGCACACACACACACACAGAAGAGATTGGACACTGATGTACAGCACATGTGATGCATATATAGTCTACTGTTTATTGAAATGGCCTTTCCCATAGCTGACAACCTGAGAAACGGTGTCGTTACTTCTTTCATGATTGTATTTAATCAAATCTGTTTATTTGAACACAAATTCAGTTGATTGATGAAAATTGTCTTTGTGCCAGACATTTGCTCTGGTGAGTTAAGACACTCTTTAATGCACATGGTGATCTGGGGTTACATATACTGTATGTCATGTAAATTATGATCTGGAACAAACAAGATGTGATTTACTCTAGATTTAGTTTCTTTTTAAATTTATTGCACCACTAAAAATTAGATGGAGAGGGTGGATAGGTCCTATTTTTGTGAGATTTCTTGAAAGAATAATTTCATTAGATGTAAGTGCATTACCATAAGTAAATCCACATAACCAGCTTAACCGACAAAGTTAGAACTTAAAAATGTTCATTACAGACACTGGAGTGTGATCTAAGCATTAAAAGGTCATCACAATAAAAAAAATCTTAAAAGACAGCTCAACATTTTGTCGGTGTCAGGTGCCTAAATGAACAATGACACTTTTTTCTTGCTATAATCATTCTTTCTGACAAAAGTTTCCCTACTAATGCCATTTCAAAAATATATAGTCCCCATTATGTACAAAAATGTATTTGACAGTTTATTTGAAGCTAATACGAGCCTTCAGCCATTCAAATGGTACTTTTAGTACCACATTCTCTCCTTTTGTTACATTCTTTCCACTGCAGCAGAACAGTAAAACTTTGTCCACCAAGTTTTTACTAAAGAAGATTATTATTTGATTAACCCAGGCAGGTACCGCCTCATATTAAATTCAAATAAACTTTGAAAGATATTTTTGCTCAACACAAGGACTGTGGTTTTGTTTCCCCCACATTTATGTTGCAAGCACATTTACAGGCTATCTTTTAGTGCTTAATGTGACCAGGAGGAATTACACCAAGAAAAATCTTCTTGAGTTTTCATACAGATCTTCGGTTTACAATAAAGATGAGAACAGACAGAATTAGAACAAGTGTGTGTCTTTAATTTTCTAAGTTAAGTGTTTGCAAGATGAGATTGCAGACTTTTCATAGCCAATCATCTGTGTTTCCCTTCAATTCTCTGCCCTCCCCTTTTAGCCTGCTGACCAATGACAGCAGCTTGTTCAGGTAACCAGCATGGTGTGCATCAACATGTGTAATTTAGACTTGTAGATAGGCAGTCTTAACCTGTGTTCAATGTAAATTCTGTGTTTATACACCCTGACATTTCCTCTAACCAGCACATAATCTGAGAACAAATTGCTCGTCTTTGCTGGTGGTCACTTAAAGACCATTATATTTAGCTATCTAAATTAGAGTTATGATGTAAAAAATACCTGTAGTTATTACTGATGTTCTGTGTCTCTGGGGTGCAGCTGAGAAATCTGTTCTTACCACACCAGTGTGGTCATATTACNCCATTATATTTAGCTATCTAAATTAGAGTTATGATGTAAAAAGTACCTGTAGTTATTACTGATGTTCTGTGTCTCTGGGGTGCAGCTGAGAAATCTGTTCTTACCACACCAGTGTGGTCATATTATATGTACAGTGACATAGTTTGAAAACTGCAGGTAATCTCAGCTTTTGTTTCTCAAAAACAAAACTTCCTCATAATCTTTACTTGGCATTGCTGAAAATAAGTGCAGACTTGGTGTTATTCAGCTACATGGATTTTGGTGTTACATTTAATGCATCTCAGTCTACATAGACACTGTAACCATGGCTCTGCTATAGCAGGAAAACTTTTTTTGCACGCACTCAGGAATTTATTGCTTCAATTGAAAAAGATACCATCAGTAGTGATTGGACATCCAAATAAAACATGTTGACATTTCCCCTTAAATAAAATTGGGTTTTTACATCCTTTGCATTTTTGAATGCAAGCAATGGGAATTGCTGTCTTCAAGCTAATTCGTTTACAAAATGTTGCTGAGGAAAGAAATGGCCACATTTTGAGCCTCAAAGACTCCTGGCAGATGAAAGCAGATTGAACCTGTCTCACCTGCTTTTCAAAAAAGACTAAGCGGAAAAGAAGTGTGGCATCATCGTAGATTGATCTGTATGGTTTAATGAAGTTTAGTAAATACGTAAATTTTATGTTGGCTAAGGCTGTGACATGAAGACTTCACCCATTTGTTTTGATTACACTTGTGATTGATAGTGTTATAATGCCAAGCAGTCTGGGCTCCTAAGCATGATCAGTCATTCACTCAATTATTCAAATTAAGCATTGGGTATTACAACTGCAGCCTTAACCTCTAATGTCTTGCTTTACCACTGCTATAAATCAAACTTACATCTCTATTCTAAAACATTTTGAAAGAGAGGTCTCAAACCTCTCATACTTTCTGCATGTACAGTATAAAATAGTTATTTTTTCATGACTTGGCCCACAGCAGCTGCAACAACCAAAGTCCACACCAAGACCAATCAGAAAGTTGCTAAGATTCTTTCTTTCACAAGTTTTGTTCAGTGTTCAAATCTTATATTAACCTGAATTATTCAGATGGATCAGGGTCATTCAAACACTCATATTCTGAATTTAAAGCAAACAGTTTGTTGCGTAAATAACTGAATAAGTGTCTTTACTATCTGCCTCTGTCTGCGCTTTAGGCTTACTGTAGTAATCAGACTTTGTTTTTCATTGAACTTATATATTTAGTTTTCTGACAAAAAAGTCAAGATAAATAAACTGAAATTTGAAACAACATCAATAATGATGAACAAGAACAAGTAGACAAACCCTAACACACTCTGTAGTTGACAACAAAAACAACAAAGCAAGGTTGACACTGAAAGCAAAGCAGGTGTGCTGTGCTTAAAGGGGACCTATGCTTTTCATTATAATGTTGCAGTATTGGATGTTCATATTAAATATGACCGCAGTGGCAAATAATTAGTTAAACATATGTAGAAGTAAGCAAAAAGCTCCAGCTTAAGACTCATCTGAACCCCTGGTTGTTTTTTTAATATCTTCAGCTCAAACTGATTTCTTCCTGTGCACATCTACTCTACATACAGTGCAAGTTTACTGCTCTCCACCATTAATATTAGGGTCTTTTTCCATTGTTTTGGGGTTAATCATACCGAGCCAGGCACACTGTGAGTGTTTTTCCATTACGCAACTGAGCAAAGTAAAATAAGTAGTTTACCTGTTGGAAGTGTGCGCGTCATTATCTTGTTTTTTCAGCTTGCACTATTCCTCCCTGCATTTTCTCACTACTCACATTTCTAACTGATCACTGAATAAAAAACTCCAAATATTTCCATATCTTGTATCAACTGTTTTAGCACTACTAACAAAACTCTGTTAATTTAAGGTCAACACATTTAATATCCTATAAATTCTTCAGAATAAAAATCTCCTGTTATTTAATTATTTAGTAGTTTTTAATATGAAGCAATGACAGGAAATGTTTGGTTTGCATCAGCGGTAACCATTCAGCAGACTTCCCAGAGCTTGCCAATCAGAGCAGAGTGGGTTCATTAGAACAAAGGGACATACATTAAAGCTGCCCGTTTGGTGTCAAAAGCTGAACTAAGGGGCTAAGGAGTCCCAGAATAAAAATATAGAACTGGAAATACATAACACAATAAGCCCTCTTAAACAACAACTTCTGTCATTTTTAACATGCAGCTCTATTGCTCAAGCTACTCGAGGCTTACTATTATATACTATAGCACAGAGGAGTGAGTTTACACAAACACACGCTGTTTTAACCATGTTTTTATTCATGAGTCATATATGCTGCAGTGCTGTGTTGAAAGGTGCCTGCTGATGTTGCATATTGGGGCTAGATTTGGAGTATGTTCAGACGTTAAAATCACAGTTTAAAAATCTGCCCCCATGGGTGAGCAGTGAATGCTACGCCTCTGCTTGGGGAGCACTATGAGCACACATGGCTGGATCATTCTTTGTCGTGTCTTCAGTAATAGTAAGCCTTGAGTAGCTTGAGCAATAGAGCTGCATGTTGAAAACGACCGAAGTTGTTTTTAAATGAAAGGAGAAATTTCATTGTCTCCATGGCAGTTAAGTTCAAGCAGCCAACAGAGAGATGCCACTGAGTTTTATATAGTATATCACTCAGCAAAGCATTTGTGCACATACAACAGTTCAAGAAGATATATAAACAGTATGGAAGAGATTTTGATTATCTTACGTAATGATGATGTTCTTAAATAATGTCTTGACATACACAAGAAAGCAAAAAATACAGTAATATAGAGAACTAAAGCATTTAGATGGGCTGCATTTCCTACAAACGAGGAGTTAAAGAACTAAAAAGAGAGGAATGAAATACACTGAGACAGTAGCCTGTTCAAAATAAGAGCAAAATCCAATCAACCTTTCAACCACATGTTTCACATGAGCCTTAAACTCAGACATTGGGTTAAGAGTCTTAATTTTTTTTAACTTTTTGTAGACAGATCCACCACTCATGGCCAATGCCAGAAAGGATTTGTCTCTCATGTCAATGCAGGCTTTAGGGAAGATCAATTGCTTAAAAAATAATGGGATCTCAAACTGTGACCTTGAAAGGAGCAGGTTTGTTGGCATCACTTTGTTGACAAAAAATAGTAGCCACATCATTTCAGGCTTTTTCAAAGTCTGTCTCCATTCAATACTGACACACCAATACAGCGTACATGAAAATAGATCTTAGTTGTTCATTCTGAGCAAAAACCTGATTCCAGTTTGTCTGAAGCTAATACAGTGCTTTAGCAGTGGGAGTCACTATTAAGAACCAGCAGGTGAACATACAGTAGTAGAGCATTTAGCTGCTAGAGAGGCTTTCCTCAGTGGTTATTGTAGAGCAAAACCTGAAGTGAAATTTAGACTTTCGGATAGAAACACAAATACAAATGAATGCAAATCTTACTCCATGTCTGCTGAGCGTGTACATAATAAACTGTTTGCTAACAAATTTGCTATGTTAACTTTATAAAGTGTTAATTTGTCAGTGTTATGTTTACAGCTTGTCCTACTTCCATTAATTGGCCAAAAGAGCTTTTAATGCTGCTCTAAAGGTTTANGCTATGTTAACTTTATAAAGTGTTAATTTGTCAGTGTTATGTCTACAGCTTGTCCTACTTCCATTAATTGGCCAAAAGAGCTTTTAATGCTGCTCTAAAGGTTTGTGAACAACTTAAGCTTTGACTTTATTTCATGGACAGAATATAGAAATGTCCTTATGTCCTATATACAGTTGTAGCAACAATTCTATATAAATATGTATTTACATAAGTTGAGAAATTCTTCTGTGATAAGTAAGACCACTCATCATGCTAAAGTTTCAAACTGTGACACATCTTCACTGGGTCAGTATACTAAAGAGGCTATTTTCCTAAAATTCAGGCGTGTCACTTTAAAAAGTCTGTACAGGCTGTTGGTGTCTTCCTCCTCTAATGGATGTGCAGCAGATTTTGTAGCAGCAGTGAGCGAGCAGTAGCGGTGCTTGGCTGGTAGATGGACCGGAACTGTCTGTCTGTGTGACAGAGCTGCTGCAGGCAGGCCACCAACTCTCCGCTATAAACCTTATGTGTCTCCAACACCTGGCACTACCCACACTGGCTGTCTATTTGATGTGTATGTGTGCGTGTTTGCATGTTTGGAGTGTGTCTTTAACCATGTTGGACCGAAAGTGACTAATCCTTGCTAACAGATCCCTCTGAAGCAACCAGATGCTCCAAAAGCCAAATCACTGTTAACCGCTGCATGACCAAGGTAAAATGCTCAGTACTCTTGTTTAACAAGTTTAAAACTTTATCTTCCAGCTCCCACAGAGACTACAGTGAAGAGTAAACTCTGAGAGACTGGATCATCAGATTTAGTTGCTGTGGATACACACCATCACGCTCAGCATCCTCCCCTGTGCCGACACAGATCAAGACCTTCTTCAGCAGGAAGATAACTCCGAAGTGCATGATTGCTTTTTTTGTGCATACTGGCTGTTGCGCAGATGTTGATTAGTTTCTCAGTGTTTTGCACTAATGGTTGAGGTTAAGATGGTGTGAGATGATTATACTTTTAAGAAATGGGCTGCTTGTAGCTTGTAACTGCACTCTTATTTGACCTTTATTGTGTGTCAGCATCAGTGGTAGCTTTGCATTAAACCAACCCTCGATGAATTACTTGCCACTGTTTTTGATCCCAGCATGTGTGCGTGTATGAAGCAATGACAAAAACGTATTAAAACTAATCACACATATTTCTGGGGTGTATGGATGGATTATTTCTTGTGATGTGATACAAGTCAGTGATCAGCAGTGTCACAAGGGACTTCTTCACATGAATATTTCCCTCTTCATTTTCTACAGAAACAGGTCGGGTATTTCACTTTTTTTTGAGNAAGGGACTTCTTCACATGAATATTTCCCTCTTCATTTTCTACCGTGCATCTGTCTGTGTGTGGAGAAGACAGAAACAGGTCGGGTATTTCACTTTTTTGAGTTGATGACCATTTTAAACTGTTCTTTCTTAACACCAATCATCATTCCACCCTTTTTTCCCTCTTTTCCTTTATTTCCTTTTTGTCTCTGTGCTGTCCAAATCCCACCTACGCTGGCTGCCTGTCTTCCTGTCAACACTCTCCATATGTGTATTTATGCAAAAGCCATCATGCTTCTCCCCACAGCGCATCTGTATGGGTTTTTAATTGTTTGTTGCAGGATGTAGCTGTCACGTGTCGACGGCACGCAGGCGGTGATTTGTGTGAAGTGAAATGAGTGTTTAGCGAGCCACCGTCCCGCCCCACGACTTTCATCTGCCAACAACCATCTTTATTGATTCCAAACAATCTGCCACGGTGGTGAAGGCGCACAGGGAGGAGGGAGGTGTTGGGACAGAGGAAGGATAGGGGTTGTATATAAACTACAAAGACTATCAAGAGGAAATTGGGACAATGCCCCCTTTTCTATAAAAGCTTCATCTGTCACAAAGGGGATTGTCTTTTCCTCTCCTGAGCTCTTTGATTCTCTCCCTGTCTGGGCCTCCGTTTCTTCCTCCTCTTCATCCTCCTCCTCATCTCTCTTTCTCGCTGTTGTGCTCTACAGGATGGTGGAAAAAATAAACAGATGGAAGAGGGAGGGATAAAGAGACAGAGAGAGGAAGGATGTAGGAGTTCAAACTGAGAGGGGGAGGGAAAAAAA